>RJWJ010006759.1:0-60847 GCA_004363605.1 Indri indri | reverse complement strand
GCATAGCAAAAACAATTCTAGGCAATAAAACAAAATGGGAGGCATGAATTTACCAGACTTCAAACTCTATTACAAGGCTGTAATAATCAAATCAGCTTGGTACTGGCACAAAAACAGAGCCATTGACCAGTGGAACAGAACTGAGAACCCAGATATAAAACCATCCTCATATAGCCACCTAATCTTTGACAAAGCAGACAAAAACATACACTGGGGAAAAGAATCCTTATTCAATAAATGGTGCTGGGAAAACTGGATAGCCACATGTAGAAGACTGAATCTGGATCCACATCTTTCACCTCTCACAAAATCAACTCACGCTGGGTCACAGACTTAAACCTAAGGAGTGAAACTATTAGAATTCTAGAGGAAGACGCTGGAAATACTCTTCCAGATATCGGCCTAGGGAAAGAATTTATGAAGAAGACCCCAAAGGCAATTACAGCAACAACAAAAATAAATAAATGGGACCTGATCAAATTAAAAAGCCTCTGCACAGCCAAAGAAACTGTCACAAGAGCAAACAGGCAACCCACAGAATGGGAGAAAATTTTCACGTGCTACAAATCCGATAAAGGGCTAATAACTAGAATCTACATAGAACTGAAGAAAATCTACAAGAAAAAATCAAACAACCCTATCAAAAAGTGGGCAAAAGACATGAACAGAAACTTTTCAAAAGAAGACAGAATAATGGCCAAACAACATATGAAAAAATGCTCAACATCTCTCATCATCAGGGAAATACAAATCAAAACCACAATGAGATATCACTTATCTCCGGTGAGACTGGCCTTTATCAAAAAGTCCCAAAACAATAAATGTTGGCATGGATGCGGAGAGATGGGAACACTCATACACTGCTGGTGGGACTACAAACTAGTGCAACCTCTGTGGAAAGCAATATGGAGATACCTTAAAGAGATACAAGTAGAAGTTCCATTCAATCCAGCAATCCCATTACTGTGCATCTACCCAAAAGAACAAATGATACTCTGTAAGAAAGACACCTGCACCCAAATGTTTATAGCAGCACAATTCACAATTGCAAAGATGTGGAATCAACCCAAGTGTCCATCAATACATGAGTGGATTTATAAAATGTGGTATATGTATACCATAGAGTACTATTCAGCTTTAAGAAACAATGGTGATATAACACCTCTTGCATACTCTTGTATAGAGCTGGAACGCATTCTACTAAGTGAAATATCCCGAGAATGGAAAAACAAGCACCACACATTCTCACCATCAAATTGGTATTAACTGATCAACACATAAGTGCACATATAAGAATAATATTTATTGGATGTCGTGCGGTGGGAGTGGGAAGGAGGGAGAGGGGGAGGAGGGGACGGGTATATGCATACACAAAGAGTGCAATGCGCACCATCCGAGGGATGGACACACTTGAATCTCGGACTTGGGGGGGAGGGGGGGCAAGGGCAACATACATAACCTAAACGTTTGTACCCCCGTAATATGCTGAAATAAAAAAATAATAATAAATAAATTTGATTCTTAACATAAAAAATAAATAAATAAACAAAATTGGTGGCATATTATATTCAAAGTTCTAGAAACATTATACAAGAAAATAATAAAGGAAACAGGACAAAAAGGCACATTACATACAGATAAATGAATATATGAATTACAGCAGAATCCTTGTCTGAAACCACACAAACAAGAATACAATCAATCTAACAAAATATGTGCAAAATCTATAAAATGAAAACTAAAAAAAATTACTGATGAAAAAATTAAAGAAGTCCTAAATGAATGAAGAGATATGCCATGCTCATGGATTAAAAGACTTAATATTGTAAAGATGTCTGTTCTTCCCCAAATAATCCATTGATTAAATCAAATACCAATCAAAACTCTATCAGGCTTTTTTACATATATCAATAATATTATTCTCAAATTGATATGGGAAAGCTAAGTAATTAAAATTTTAAAAATTGAAAAAGAAATATCTAAGATAATACTGATATAATGAAATAACTGAATTTATAAGTAAATGAGGGATAAGGCATAACTCTTCATTACAGAATAATTCTGAGTAATAAATGTAGAATTAATAATGTAAATAGAAAATCAGCATAAAACCTCCACATTAATAATTTTTATAAGCAATAGCCATATGAGGATGATAAAGTTAGTGGGCAAAAGTTTAAGAAGAAAGGGGTATTTCTATAGCCTTAGACATCCCCGTCAGAATATTTAATGGTTATATGGGAAAAGCAGTAACAATGCAGACACTACCTTAACCAATGATCAAGTCAACATCACCAGTAGTAATGCATATGCCCATCAAGAGATACATGCTACAATGCAGTGGGAGGGGCATATCACATTCGTGGTATTGTTCCCAGTAATATACAGCCTATATCTAAAATGAAGAAACTTAGAAGAAAATAGATTGGGGAACATTCTATGAAATAACTGACCAGAGTGCTTCAAAAGTTTCCAGGTCATAAAAGATAAGGAAAGACTAATCTATTTCAAAGATAAAGGATAATAAGGAGACATGACAACTAAACAAATTGTGTAATAATGGATTATATTCAAGAGCAAAAACAAAAGGAGCAGAGAAACTGGTGACATTAGAATAAATTCTCAAATTTAGCTAACAGTATTGTAGTACCAGGCTTAATTTCTTATGTTGATAATGATATTAATTACAGGGAGTTATTAGGTGATGTGTATGTAGGGATTCTTTTCACTATTTCTGCAACTCTTCTGCAAATCTAAAATTATCTCAATATAAATATTTAAAATGAGATCAAAATCTAAAGTACCAAAAAAACAATGAATACAGAAAATCTACATATTCTTACTTTTCCATGTTTAACACTTAATAAGAAAATATATATAATTATATACAAAATTTGAAATTAATTATATCATCTTATTCTGTAAATTGTCATTTTTGTATGTCAAAATATAGTGAATTTGGGCCCATCTGAATACATACAGTCACAATGCATTTGCTTAAGGAGTTTAATTATATTCCATATGTGTTTCACTGGTTCATTTTTCTGTTTTAATTAATTCTATTCCTTACTTTTTTTTCTTATCTATATCACAGGAATGCTAAAATTCAGCAAACCATATATCTAGACTTCTTGTAAGTTGGTTTCATGTTAGATTCTACCTGTGTAAATATTAAGAGTGGTTTCTGTATTCATGAATGGACACTAACTGATATACATAGTTAAACCATCAGTTGTTTAATGAATTCTTCTTAGGCTAATATAAGTGAATTTCCCTGTCCTTTTTTTCTAAGGAATACTGAAATGCAGAAATATACTTATCTTGTTATTTCTTTGAAATAAATTCTGAAAAGGGAATAATTGGGTCATAGGGTATGATCATTTTAGTTTTCAAAAATATATATACTTTGAATTCTTCTAGAAATGTGGAATATATTTTTATTCTCTCAAGAAACATATGACACTGCACACTGTCTTGTCTTTGTGATTAAGAAAGACTGTCAATAAAATGGTGGTGAACTGATCTCCAATTTGTGAAAATTGGTATGCCTTGAAACATATGACCCAAAGATCTAAAATTTTAAAAAATGATTTCATAAAGAGATAGTTTTTATAAAATATAAATTCTGGAAAAATGAATCCCATTTTAACTTCTTTGCCTTAATGGATTGTTAATTATACTTTAGGTGATTAGGCTGCTAAGCTGCAGAGTAGCTACAGAAGTACAACTCATTACCTAGCCAATGTGAATATGTTTACTTACGTCAACTTTTTTTTTTTGGCAACACCATGAAGTTCCTCTAAAGCCAAACAATGTCAATGAGAACTTAGTGGTTTTAAAATATGTCTGTGAATTCTTTGATCTTCCTCCCATGAAGAAATTTAAACAATGCCTGTTCTTTTGAATCTAGGTGGGTCTTTATGACTGCCTTCTCCAATAATATGCTGCGGAAATGATTCTGAGTGACTTTTGAGGCTAGGCTAGAATATACCATGTACCTTCTGCAAGTTTTCCCTGGGAACCTCAATTATAATGTAAGGAGGCCAGATAGCAAGTGATCATTATATGAAAAGACCACAGGAAGTGACCACAGAGACAGAGAGAGAGAGAGAAAGATGCCCAAATATTCCAGCTGTTTTGCTGTTTAGACCTTTGAATCTTTTCATCCTAGGGCAAAACATGTAAGAGGAAAAGCCTTCCAAAGGATTGTACGCACATCTCACTGCAACTGTATGAGTTAACAAATGAGAGAGAATTGCCCAGCTGAGCCTAAAAAAGTTCCAGATTCATGAGCAAAACAAATAGTTATTGTTTTAAATTACTGTTTTGGAATAATTTGTTTTCCAGCCATAGGTAACTGAAAGAGTAAATTTATTTAGAATCATCCATAGGAATGTTACTACATTTGGATACCTTACCTTTTGTTCCAACTAAGTTAATAAACTTAAATCTTAAACTCCTTGAGGGGATAATATTTATATGATCCTCTTTCTATATTTTATTCTGAAATAATCTTTCTGTGTCTCAGAGCCTTTAGCTTTATTAGTCCCTAAATTTGTCAAAACTCTTATCTTTCCTCCTGTATTTAATTGAGTTGCTTATATTAATGGAAAACGGTTTTGCAGGAATCATCTTTATGAAGGTCTTCATTTAAGCAAGTTTTCTGGTAATCTCTTTTATTACTTGGGTCTCTTTGACAGAAGAAATTTGAGTTGTGATGTACAAGTCAATACTGTACTCTCTATATTTCAAATAGCAAGAACAACTCTACTCAAATGCTTAGATAACTGCAGACTATTATCTACGTTTCTTGGTTATACTTTTCCTTTCAAAACCTTAGACAAGATTTTTACTATCTAACTATATCAAACCATAGGACATTGGAGTCTGGTTTATCAAATCCTATTTTTCAGACTTATCACTGACTCACTGTAAGAAACTGTAAAATTTTCCTTGAATTTGCAGATCATAAAATAACACATCTGAGAAATACAGTATTCATTTATACCATTTGCTTATTCATTGTTAGCTTCTTGGTTCATTTCATAAATGCTTTAGAAATGCCTAAAAAATTGACGTACAGCAACCACAAATCTCAAAGGCTGAAACAGAAGCAAATACTTCAAGCAAGAAGATTAGAATATTTTAAAGTATCCATTGTATATGGAAGTAATTGAGAGGTGCCATAAAAAGGGGGAGGAGTGTTAAACTTACCTCTTCTCCTTTCACCTTTGTAGTGACTTGATCCTCAGAATAATTTATCATTTCAAGATTTTTTTCTTGGCTTTCTTCTATCTTCCGACATCACAAATTATACACAGAAAGGGAAAAAGAATGCTTAAGTAATGGTGTCAGGAAATGGTAGTAATTTGGTCTCTAACATCTATGTGTTACATACTTAGTCAAGTAAAAGCTGAATTAAAATAAAAAATTTACTTCATAATACTTCCTCTTATTCCCATGCTCTTAATTGATATGAGTGATAAAGGATACATGTTAAATATTACTTGATTAACTCATTTAGTTATCACACATTAGCCAATTTACTAATTATGCCAATTTTAAACATTGAGCTATCTGAATATGCTAGGAATTGGAAATAGGATGCAAATAGTTATTTCCATCAAATTGTGCTACTAAAATTTTAAATAAACAGAAAATAATTAAATATCTATAAAGTCATGACAACTAATAACTCATTCTCAATAAATGATGCCAAGTATGAAATTCTTTAAAATTCTCGAAAACCATAAATAATCTACAGCTAAACTAATTGTGAATTGATAATTAAATTATAATACCCAGACTTTATGAGATAATCATCCATTAAATGTGATTACATAAAGAAATACACATAGACATAGAAAATATGCATCAATAAAACAATAATAGATTGTACCTCTCCCTATGACAATCATGGAATAACAGAAAATAGATTTCCCCTGCAACATTAAAATAAAAGCTAGAAAGATGCACAAAATATGTGAAAGAGCAGTTTTCAGACATTGGCCAATAGGCAGTAAATGACTATGATATCTGAGAGAAATGCTTAAAGGCATGCATACAGATTATTCACCACAAGACAAAATATTGAAATTCATGCCAGAGCAATGTCCAACACTAATTAGAAGAATACAATGAAAGTCTGGACTCAGCAATGTAAAATTTACAAAGTTCATTACCCAAACGATACTTCACTATCATCAAAGAAGCAGACATATATGACTCTTAACCAGGAGAAAAATCAACTACTAGAAATGGAACCAGAAATTATAGAGATAATAGAGTTATCAAACATAGATGTGAAACAAAAATATTTTATAAATATGTTCCACATATTTAAGATAGTAGAGGAAAAGATGAATATGATGATGATAGACATAGGAGCTATACAGAAAGATGCAAATGTGTTTAAGTTTAAAACATAATATCTGAAATAAAAAATACACTGAATTGGATTAACAACAGATTAGACACTGCAGAAGAGACTAGTGGTATTGAAGACAAAACAATAGAAAATAAGAGAAAATAAGAGTTAAAAATGAACAGAGTCTTGTTGATCAGTAGGACATATCTATATCAAATAATATCTAATGGTCTCAGAAAGAAAGGGAGATAAAAAAAAGACAGAAAAATATTTGAAGAAATAATCGTTATAGTAAAATTTTCTTTATTTACAGATGATATGATAGTCTATATAAAAAACCTTAAAGAGTCTTCAGAAAAAGCTATGAGCACTTTTAAATGTTTTTGTCAAGTTGCAGGATGCAAGCAACAAATAAATGAAAATTTAAATGAACAAAAACCAGCACCATATTCAGCAGTATCAAATCTACAGAATTCTTAGGGATATATTTCACAGGAAATGTTCAAGCCTTGAACAACGAAATGTTGCAAAGGGACATTATGGAAGACCTAAATGAATGCAAACAGAACTAATTATGTTCATGGATCACAAGACTCAATATTGTTAAGATTTCAAATCTCCCTAAATTCATTTATAGTTTGAAAGTCATCTGAATAAAAATGGAAATCAACAGGCTTATTTTAAACTTTCTTAAAAACACAATTGGAGAAACCTAACTTACCTGATTTACTACAAAGCTATAGTAATAAAGGTAGTGTGGTATCGATATTACGGTATAAATATAGACCAATATAAAAGAAGAGAAAGGCAGAAATAGAACACATACATAGTCAATTGATTTTGCATAAAAGTATCAAGGTAATTCAACACATAAAGGATAAGCTTTTCAAGAAATGGTGATGAAACCACTGAATATCCAAATGCATAAAAATGAACCTCACTCTTACGATATCCTAAAAACAAAGTTAAATCAGTGTAAGTAGTGGATCTAAATATGAGGGGTAAAAGTATGAAACTTATCTACGAAAACTCAGGAGAAACATTTGTAGTAAGCAAATATTTCTTAGGGCACAAAATGCATAAATTATTTATGCATGAACATGCTGGTTGTCGTCTCAGGCATGCATTTTGCATGATCCTGACAGAAAAGAAAATGACCAAATTAAAACAATCCGGTGAAAAATGAAGTTTGGCCTCCATTTCTTTGTATATATACCTCCTAAAAGAAAACACAACAAGGCTTGTCTTTGTCTTAACAAAAGACTTAACCTCTCTCAGGCATGCAGGCCAGGCTGCAGTTCCCAAAAGAGTGAGGGAAGTTTTAAGGAGAGAAAAAACCTCTTTGCCATTTTTCTTTTCCAGGCCATTCCCTCTGTTACAGAACAAAATAGAGTCTGGAAATAGACACACAAAATCAGTTGATTTTTGCCTAAGTTGCAGATGCAATTTAGTTGAGCAAGGATAGTTTTTTCCAAAAATGTAGCGACTTGGGAGGCTAAGGCAGGAGGATCGCTTGAGCTCCAAAATTGGAAGTTTCGGTGAGCTATGATCATGCCACTGCACTCCAGGCTGGGTGACAGAGCAAGACCTTGACCCCTCCCCCCATAAAAAAACTAATTATGCATATATGCATACACACACACACATTCGCTGCACAAATGAAAATACCTCCAATTAGAGGTAATCAGATTGCAGAAATCTAATTCTCTGTCATTCCAAGTTCTACCAGTTTTTTTTTTTAAATAGTTTCCTTTCTCCTTGGTCTAGATGTTGAAAGTAATCACAGGGAATTTTACTGAATAATTAAAGGCAAAATTTTTTTAAAAAAGTTATAGAACGTCACAAATACATATAGAATGTATATTGCTTAATTTAGATTATTTCTGAAAGTTTTAATAGAATGAATATAAAGATTCTCTCAAATAAGGACTCTCATTTCTTTTTTCATTACAATCCTTTTGAACTATTTTACAGCATAATTATTAGTCAGTTTTTCTTAGTGGTTTTGATGAAGCCCATCATCTCCCTCTAAATTGGTACATGTTAGCATTTAGATCCTGTTTTCCTCGTAACCATGAGATTTCAAAGTGGAACCAACCATTCCCAGAAATAAGTAATTAGCATGTGCTCTCTAATACTCAGCAGTGGACATTATTTTTATTGTTTTTTTTTTTAATGTGTTCTTTCCTCCCTTTTAAAGTTTATTTTGTTTTGCATATGAGAAGTACTTTAATTTCCGTGTTCCTTGACAATACACAGAGCTGCCATTATTCCTTAAAAATAGCAGAACTGACCTTAACAATAGAGTGATGAATAGCTATGCTGCTAGACCCAGAAGTGTTCCAATCCTTTCTTGTCTTTCTCATTTGCTCTTTAGCTCCCTTCCTCACTGGTGGAGGAGTATACCATCAACATGACATATAACATCCATTGTGTTGAAATACCTTAGATATAGAGTGAGAACAAGTGTTTAAACTGAGGATGCATGAACAGGGGACTCTAATCTGCAGGAAAGCTCTCTACAGGTTGTTAGACATTTTTCTAGGTAACTGGATGTGGTATAGGAGTAATGAATTTCTGGGAAAGGAAGTGCTGTTGAAAAGACTCAAAAGAGAAAAGTTATAGGTCCTGAAGAAAAACACTGTTGAAACTCAAATTGCCCTAAGCTTACCCCCATCTTAAAATCCTTTTCAAATATCAGAACGAATTGAGGAGGGTGGGACTGGGTAGATGAAACACAAAGAGATAAATTTAAGACCTGTGTTATGAGAAAGTATATTCTACATGCGGCAATGAGGAATAGATACCTGCGTAGCATTCCAATGGAGCTTTGACAGCAGCTGGTGGTAATCTGGGTTAAAGAAAGTTTTTCTTAGTAAATTACTAATTTACAGCAAGATCTGAAACAAGCTTCCGTGTATATTCAAATAGAGTACAGGATGGAAGTGAAATTTCAAACAGCTCTTTAAAAATGGGCTAACCAATAAACGGTGTGGAGAAAATAAAATATTCATTTAAAAAAAGCTGTAATCTTTGTCACACCACATAAAAAAGCATAAATTCCATGTAATAAATGCAAGAATAATTACATTTTCAAAAAATTAAAGAACAATAAAACACAGTACTTCTATAAATTTAAGATTTAAAAAGACATTACGATTTCAAAATCTTGGAGTTACATTAAATGTCTTCGAAAGAAGAATACTTGAATAAAATAAAGTATACATATACCACAGAATGCTGTTTAATATTTTAAAGGAAAGAAGTGAATTGAAACCTACTGACATGAGAAGATCTCCAGGTCATATTGTCATCAAATGCAATTTACAGAAAATTATACATGATCTAATCTGTGTAATTAAAAAAAAACTATTAAAAACAGGACCACAAAAAGTGTATGTGTGTTTGTGTATGTGTGTGTGTGCATGTGTGTGTGTGGGGAGGGGGGGTGTTTGTAAATGAATATGGTCTGGACGTGTGTAAACTAGGCTCTATCAGTGGTTATTTCTGGGGAGGAAAGTGGGACCGTATGAAGTTACGATGGTACTTTCAGTTTTTAGAAAGGTTTGACATTTTTACTACAACATTATATATTATTTGAGTAATTGAAAAACATTTGAATTAAAACAATATACTTTTAATGCCTTTTTTCCTATCATAATTGCATTTATTTGGGACTGTGCTTGTCCAGGAAAGATAGGATAAGGTTCTGGATTGATTTGACAGTTGAAAAGGAAAAAATTCTACTGCTAAATCAGTTAGGTAGTATTGATGGAGGCATATATATGTCAAAGGCAACTTGTTATGGTGATTTCTTGAATAGAAATTTAAGGGATTGTACAAAATTGTGTAAGAAGATTGCAATTCTAAGTGATTCCACGTAAATATTTTACCAATTGAAAATTCTAGTCACCTCCATCAAAATATTAGCAACATATTACAAATTCCCTTGAAATAAAAAGGGATGAGAGAGTCAAGAAAGATAGACTCATCTTAAAGTCACAAATTAGAATTTAAAGAAGTGTAACTTTAACTTCCAATGTTGGGCCAACTTCAGTTTTGTTGAGTTTTGAGTATATAAAGCATTTCAAACTACATTTGACTTTAATGTATGACAAGTGTTTGACTTTGCTATTTGTCTTGCTATATAATAACTATGCCTGAAGGCCATAAAATGCATCTTATTTTAACATCTGAAATATCAGTCATAAACTCAAGTTATTAAAACTCAGATAAATTTTGAAACTCAAAGAGATAAGCTTCTATATAAATTATTGTAATACAAAAGGGAAATGATTCCATAGCCGGGTTGAAAGATAAGCCCTGCATTTGGGAATAGGCTTAGAGGGTTTAGCAGCATTGATGTATTTTGCATCGCCTTGTCACACAGGAGAACTGCCATGGAAAGCCTCAGGGGAGGAAATGAGACATATGCTGCATTTATGCATTTAAGAAAATGTCTAATTTAAATATTTTTTAAAAGTGTTCATTTTAATTAATAAAGAAGAAGAAATTTTGCATTTTCTTTTTATTTCTTCCTATGATTACAGCTTTCTGCCTTCCTGTTTCCTAGGAGAAGTAAAGCTTAGTAAGATATTCTCATTTTAAGGAAAGAAATCAT
The DNA here is from genome assembly GCA_004363605.1 of Indri indri. Lineage (NCBI taxonomy): Eukaryota > Metazoa > Chordata > Mammalia > Primates > Indriidae > Indri > Indri indri. The sequence goes on along the minus strand of RJWJ010006759.1, from coordinate 49,859 downwards.
CAAAGGTTTATAGAATGTGTGCTCAAAAAGGGATCTTGGAGCTTAGTTTTTTTTTTATCTTCTCATTTTACAGATTGGAAATTAAAGAATTCTTTTCTGCAAAAGGAAATAATTTCTTGTTTCTACGTGACCATTATGCAGGAAGCCTTGGCTGACTGCAAAACAGCTCATTTTCTTAGTTACATGTACAGGTGACTCACTTCTCAGTCATGAAGTACAAGGAAGCCTTGTTGGGAGGATTTCAAAGCTAGTAAACATGCAGATCATAACTCAATGCAGAATATGGCTCTTCTTCTTCTTCGCTGGGAACAGGTTACAAAGGATCCAGAAGAATAAAAACAGCAATAACAAAAATACTCTGAGAAAAAAAAATGAGAAATGAGAACCATTTCTACAAATAACCATTTATAATGAGTACTCTATTGGTCACTAAGAAAAATATATATTACAGGGGAATATGATATTCTATGTGGTTTTGAATACTATGACCACTTTTTTTTAAGTTCTTTTTATGCCGTTGCACCACATATTCTTAGCTTCTATGGCAACATATTTTATGTTTAAGAATTCCACTTAAAAAAAACAATAGGATAATTGAAGATGGATTCAGGTGATGCTGACAATTCTGAACACTTACACACAGCTGGCTCAAGCAAGCATTGAGAGACATTATTGATGAGCCAGCTGACGAGCACTGAGAGCCTCAGAAAGCTGTCTTTGTTAGGACAAAGCCATGCTGTGTTAAAGTTGACATGATGAAGAAAGAGAAAGTGAAAGGTGCCATGTTGCATGCCCACAACTCAATTACTATCCAACCTCCTACACAATGCGCAATCACAACCAGTGAGCCACTATTAATATAAGATAGACAGCCTTACATAAAGTATGAAAATAAAATCTTTTCTAAAAAGGAGCATAATGTAACTGTGTGTTGTTGTCAAGGTAAAAACCCCATGGCAGTATGAAATAGAAAAGATCTAATTAGAATGTGAAATCCAACTTCTTACTAACTTAAGATGCAGTGTCTGAGGAGATGACTTAATTCCTAATTTTAGTCAAAGAGCAAATGTACAATTAAGCTAACATAAATGCCTCAACCAATCATTTAGGAGAATTCTCTTATCCCTGGACTCCCTAACCCACCACAGTTTAATAAGAAGTTCCAACCCAACCAAATTGCTGTTTGTCAGGCTGAAAAGAGCACAGCCCACTGCACTGCTCTACAGCAGATGACACTTTGGTCTGAACCGAAGTAAGTATAAAATAGAGTACAGCATGCATAGTTGTTGGAATTGAAAACAAACTTCTTTTCGCACAGAGAAAATACCTCATTTATTTCTAATCCTAAAATATCTCCACCAGCCACTGCTGGAACACTCACATGTACTGAGGTTTTGGCCACCAAACTAATTTGAAAATAAAATACATGAAATCACAAGCTTTACAGAAAAAACCTGCCAGAATAAGAAAGTTTATAATTATGAGGATGCTTGTGCCAGTAACACCGCTGGCCCAAGTCTCCTCATGTGTTAACGAACAGATATATTTCCAGTCTGCAGAGTTGCTGATGGGTGAGTAGCATTGGTTCACACAGCTTGCCCCTGTGAAAAAGCAGTGTCATCCTTCCTGCGGATGAAGTTTGTCTTTTGACTGATGAGGGTTCATTAGCTCCTCTTTATCTCCTACAGAAAGCCCTTTAGAAAAAAGGCATAATGAGTGAGTTTTGGAAACAAAGGTGATCTGAGAAAATGATATGGCCCTAGCTAATACATGCACTGCTTTCCCTTGGCCAATTTCCATTTCCACTCAAATACACTCAGTTATGCTTATCCAATATTTTTTTTACTTCAAAAATATAAAAGTTGATGTTACCAAGATTTCACAGCATGAAGAGGAAAGTAAAACGTAGAATCTAAGCTCAAATTTCAAGTTTATTAGTAAAAGTTTATAAATATCTCTCAAAGAAGAATATGAAAGCTGTAAAATAGTACAAATAAAATGTTGAGGGATACAATAAAAAGATATTAAACCCACCCAATTGAACATATTAGGAAAACTGGACCCTTCCTCAAAACACTCTACTGTCACTTGCTTAAAATTTGTCACAAAAGTCTGAAACTCTTCCATGAGCAGAAATGTGAAAGTACCCTGCAGTTGCATTCATATGTCAGAGACATAATTTTTTTAAATGAAGCATTACAAGTTTCACTAATATTGTAATTTACTTAAAAAATCTAAACACTAGTGAATATCACTGACTATTAGAATTAATAAGTTCAACAAAATGATGGCTTATAAGTCATTATCCTCTATATTAGTGACAGAAATGCAACTTGGGCAAAACTTCTGGATACACAAGGCAAAGTATTTCGGGTTACCTATCTGGCAAAATCTTATGAGCATATTAGACTAGGGAGGTTACTTAATACTCACTCAACTATTTACCAAGTGTTTACTGAATGTTTATTTTGTCTTGGTGCCTAGCCAGGACAATAGGTGATCAAGATGTAGAAATTAGTCACTAACTCTAAAAGCATATGGTTCTCTGCCGCTATGCATAGATACCTGCTCTGACTAAATCCAAATGAAAGTTTTTTTATTTGTACTTATCTGTATGTGTGTGAGAGAGAGTGTGTGTGGTGGCCATTGAGAATAGCTCACATCATACATTTTTTTTTTTTAACCAGGAACTGAAGAAATAAAGTAAAAGAGGATGAATTCATTCCCTATTTCGAATTATTCTTCAAGGACTGCTAAACTGAGATCTCATATTAGGGAAAATAATTGTATTTGTAATATCTTTCCATAGTCAATTTGCTTTAAAAATAGAAATTATTTTAGTAAGTTTTAAAAATTCTTCTAACGTAATTTCTAATTAGTGACATTTTCTGTGTGAGTGGCAACATTCTGTAAATCAAAATTCAGTTTCTCGTATTATTTAGTTTTGGACTTCACAAAGACAACATGATGATTCGTATAAAATCATGAAGACTTCTACTAATATAAAATAAATATAGCTATTGTATCACAGATTCCAAATATTTCTCAGTGGTTTAGACATCAATTTCTAATTTCACATTTCTAGGCATGAAATCAGCTACAGTTAAAAGTATTATCACTCTGGACTAGATTTCTTTCCTTGTGCCTTCCAGACCATGTTTGCTCTGCCTTTCCTTTATGTTTTGAGTTCTTGCTAAACGCTGGTCTATGTAAGAATAGTTTTTTTTTTTTTTTTCCTTTTTACAGGGCCATTACTACTAATTACAGCATTATTTTTAAAATCTTGTATGTGTTCAGACTTCACATTTGTGAAGAGGGCTTTGCTTCTCTCAGTTACTCTGCTGAACACCTGCCACTTGCTACCTCTTCTGAGGGAAATATTTTATTTTTCCTTGTGGTTAACCTGAAGCTCTCTATTTCCTTCATTGGAGTTTTGTCTTCTCCTAGCTGCTTTGAAGTTTTATCTCCCTATTCCATTGCTATGTGTTTGTATATTTATGTGAAGGGTAACATGAGGAGAGAGAGGACTATTCTGTCACAAATTGACTCTGGTTTATCCCGGTTCCTAGAAGAAAGTAGAAATAGATCTAGAATGCATCCACACTGAGTATAAATCTATGTGTTAGTTTTCTCCAGAAAAACAGAACCATTAGTATATATTAATAGATACATAAATATGAGAGTCATTATGGGAATTGGCTCACACAATTGTGGAGGCCAAGAAGTTCTATGATATGTTCTCTGTAAGCTGGGGAACCAGGAAAGCTGATGTTTTATTAATAATTAAGTCTGAGTGTCAAGGCCTGAGAACTAAGAGGGCTGGTGGTATAATTCCCAATCCAAGTCTGACAGCGTGGGTTTTGAGGATGGTATAAGTCCCTGTGCCAGTCCCACGGCCTGAGCACCAGGATCACCAGAGCAGAAGACGGATAGATGGTCCCAGCCCAGGGAGGGAGGGAATTGGCTCTTCCTCTGCCTTTTTGTTCTACTCAGGCAGATCCTCAATCAATTAGATAATACCTGCCCATATTGGGGGGGAACAGATCTTCTTTACTCAGTTTGCTGATTCAAACACTAATCTCTTTCAGAAACACCCTCACAGACACACCCCAAAATAATGTTTTCCTAGCTGTCTGGGCATCCCTTGACCCACTGAAGTTGACAGATAAAATTAACCACTGTATCTCTGATCTGGCAGAAATGAAAACATCATGATACTTTTAATGTCACAATATTACACTTAATCGCTGGCTGCAAAAGTGGCTTAGCAATTTTCTGTTACCACCATCACAGTAATTATGAAAGCTTGGAGGACTTAATCATTTACCAATTCTCTCCTCAGGCTTATGTCCACAACAAGCTAGGAAAGGGTCAAAGAATGGCATCAGTTTTATTAGCGGCTGTGCTATCTATTAACTTGCAAATATAAAGATTTTGTTATACTCTGTAAGAAGTAATGGCTAGACCTGAGGCCAAAGTGAAGTTATCTGTTGTTTACTCCTAAATCTAAATTTTAAGACCTACCGTTGGATTTGTGGAGTTAGGAATTTACCTACTTGGCCATTTGGAAAATTGTGGTCACCTTCACAAACTTGGCATCAGAAAGTTGCTTTATGAGTTTTGTGGGACCCAAGCACTTTGTCTTTGTGGACCCAATTCTCCATAAATACATTAGAAATTATATTTTATGACTATATTGGCATAAATATGAACCTACTATATTATAAATAAAGCATTTTCTTCAATCTAAAAGTTTATTATTTTCTTCTGATTTTAAAAGAAATGAAAACATTTTTGTGGGCCCCTAAATGTATTGTGCACCACAGCCAATGTGACTTCTGTGTCTGATGGATCAGTTGGCCCTGTCTGGAAGAAGAGAGATTAACAAGGAGAAGTTTATGTGTTGTTGGTGTTGGGCTGGGGGAGGGGGGGGGCATATACGAAATCTTTCATTGATAAACATGGCCTAATCGATGTCTGGTTTTCACCCATTTTTCCCCTTACAAAATTATGCTTTCTCTAATAGAGAGAAGCAAGTGAAAGCACAGAGGACAGAGAGAGGAGAAAAAAATCATTTGAATAGCACACTGCCCTCAGAAGCAAAGGGAATTCCCCCTTCTTTCTAAGGAAATGTCTGCAGGAATGGGTCAGCCTCGCCTCAAATATAACATGCTCTGTATTTGGCTATCCCTATATTTATAGTTATAACAGACATACTAGGTTAGACTTGTTTATCATTTATGTGAAAATGTATATAAATCAAATTTTATAATTTCAAAGGAATGTGGGTTTTCTGCCTTTCCTACTTCTGCCAGTGGCTTCCTTCAAATTACTCAATATTAATCCTGACCATCACATCTGACACATGTGGGCACATTAGCTGTCATGTCCAATTAGCTGTTAAATTCTAAAATTTTTCATTGAACAATTTTTTTACACCTAGGTTCTCATTTTTAAGAACTCCTTAGTATCTTGTTCTCCTAATTAACTTATTCTGTATTACAAGTCTAATGCTGGGAGGATGTGGAGAAAGGGGAACTCTTGTACACCATTAGCGGGGATGTAAACTGGTGCAACCACTATGGAGAACAGTATGGAGGTTTCTAACAAAACTCAAGAAAGAACTACCATATGATTCAACAATCCCACTGCTGGGTAACTGGAGAACATTATGTTAAGTGAAAGAAGCCAAGCACAAAAAGACAAATCTCGCATGTTTTCACCCATATGTGGGAGTTAAATATTAAAAACAATTGATCTCATGGAGACAGAGAATAGAATGATGGTTATCAGATGATGGGAAGGGCAGTGGGGGGGATAACAAAAATACAGTCAGATAGATAGAATGAACAATATTTGATAGTACAGCAAAGTGACTATAATCAACAACAAGTTAGGGTTTAATTTAAAATAACTAAAAGAGTGGAAATGAAATTTTCCCATCACAAATAATAAATGCCTAAGATGATGGATGCCCTAGTTACCCTAATTTGATTAATTCACATTGTATGCCTTTATCAAAAGATCACATGTGCCCTATAAAGATATGTAACTATTATACACCCATAATAATTAAAAATTAAAAAAAAAAGTACAAGAACAAATATTCTAATGCAATTTATCAAAGATATGTCTGACCATGGAGCTAGGCTAACTTCATTGTGCTAAGGGCAGATGTTCCAGATTACAAATCCAAAGTCAGATCTGAAACTACTTTTCTGGAAAAAGGAAGAATTGAGACCAGAGAACTGTTAGTTAACAAGAGGGAAAAATAGGATGTGCTTTCAGAATAAAAATAATGCAGGTAGTTGTTGCATGTCCAAAGAGCAGACAGTGGAAAGTGGCCTTTATGTAGATAAATGATGGTTTTCAGTGAGATATGACTACCCTTTCCAAAACAAGAATGAAGTCTCCAGATGGAGAAGAACATCAGACAGAGAATGGTGTAATGATGGTTTAAAGCAAACATGCATACCTCTCTCTTTGTTTTGCATGCATTCTGCATACAGTCTTCAAAGAAAAATAAATCCCACTTTGACTTTGCTACCCTATTTTCCCATTAACAAGGTTCTCCTCTTGTTAGCATGAGACCATCTTCTTTCTTCTTAGTATTATTTCTCTTCTAAACGAATGCCATATTTTTAATTATTCTGCCACCCGTAAGTTCCTTAAAGAATTAGGGTTCCTGGAAAAAATTAGCTTCTATGGTTAAATTAGAAGGGACTTCAAGTTTATGATGTAATCCAGGGCTACTTAGATGTTGCTGGCCTAAAGACCAAGTCTGTTTTCACGCTTTACTCAAGAGATAAAAACTACTGATGGAGGCTAATTAGTTGTACTGTGAAGGTTAAAGGAAGGTAAGGCAGGAAGGCTGCATCTTTCCAGTCTCTACTTCTCTGTCAGATCATAAGACACACATGCCTTAGGCACATTATCCCCTTTTTGTTCATTTTATGAGCCAGTATTTTTTGTTCTTAATTGCGAATGACTGAGTTAGGAAAAAACCTCTAATCTTGTTTATCTCAATGAGTCAAATGATCTATATTGTTTTCTAGTTAAGATACATTTCATTATGATAACTTTATACTTTGTGAGTATATTTTTAGATTACTCATTTGCTCATTTATTCATTCATTTAATAAATATTTATTGAGCACTTTGCTCCTTGTATTGTAAACAAGACTGAGGACACTTTTGCTCACAGAGCTAAAAATAATGGCAATATCTGAAATGAAAACAATTCACTGCTAATTACATATCCTGAAAAATGGAATATGGCTTCATGCATATTTTAACCAATTTACCTACAGAGAATAACAATAGTCACTTTATATATTGCTAATAATTTTCAGGGCATAATCTTATTTAACTATTACAACAACCATTTAATAGATAAGAAGCTCCAATTCTGAGAGATTAAGTGATTTGCCAAAACACACAGAGGCAGGAAATAGCAATGCTGAACCCAGGCTTCATGAGATCAGATGCTTAATTAATATAGTATACATGGAGAATGCATTTTCACATGTAGATATTTGAGCATGAACTCTAATATTTCCATTAAGATTATGCTGATGAGATAATCAGGTAATAAGCATATTTTCATGAAATGTGTCTCTAAACAAATTCATTACTGTTTGAGGGAACCTGTTGTGTGAAGTTACAACATTTTTGATTTCATAGAAAAAAGTAAAAGATAATGAAATAAATAACAAATAAAATGACTTTGGAGAATTAAAATGTTAATTATCTCAAACAAGTGATTTATTTATTCCAAGTTACATTTCTCATTATCAAAAGGAATTTGTAAAGAATTAATTTTATGAAGTTTTATGAAAACTGAAAGTAAAATGAATAGGGTGATTTTACTACTGTTTTTTTTTTTTACATGTTTTCTTTATTTGTCTGATAGAACAAAAAGTAGAATCTTTTTTCAAATGAAAATTATTATTGTCTTCATTAATTAAAAAGTCCTTATTGCTACCTTTCGACAAAATTTCTCAACTATTAAAATAATATTTCAGTTTTCAGAATGTCTGCTCTCAAATCAGAATGAACAAATAATGCCTAAAAACACTGTCAAGACACTTTCTTCATCCTGCAAGCATTTCAAAATAAAAATAACCTCAATTTCAAATGATAAAATTATTCAAATTTTAGATGTTTAAAGTGTGATTCTGTATAATCCAAACCATTTCACCCTCTGGACTATTGTTCCTAAACATTTAATTGTGACCCAAATAAATGTTCTAATATTTTAGCAACCATTTTATTTTGAATAATAACAGCAATAAAATTCAGGTGGCTGGAGAATATTCACAATAGATGGCTTCCAATTAAATGGTGGTACCCTTGAAAGCCATTGTGTTTAGGCAGCAGAGTGGGAGTTATTTATTGGTCATATATTGTCCATTCTAAAAACAGAAGATCAGACCATTGCATAACACATTCACTGTTTTATTTCTGCTATTTGAAAATAGGTATGTTGAACATCAGGACAGTGACAAAGAAAAGCATTCCTTTGTAAGCTTCAGGAACCCAACATCAAATGAACATAAAATAGACATATTGTTATCTTTAAAACTGTATCCCTTATTTCCAACACAGTTCTCTTTGTTTGCAACTCCATGAATATTGTATGATTATTGTTCTTCACACAGTTCAAGGAAACAATAATGCGGCACCACTAAGACACTCTGTTCAGCAACTTAAAAATAATTCCCCAGAGGAGGACACTGATAAAAAGGCTTGATGAAAACGCTGTTAGAGGCAGACCTTTCTACAAAAGCTAGGTCAGGTCACCCTTGGTCATGAAGATAGAAAAAAAAAAAAATACAATGTGCACACCACTAACTCTTTTTATATCTTCCTTTACAATTCCTCATTCTTAATAATTTTTTTCATGTACAGATTCAAGATCATTGAGACTAAATTGAAAAATCTGACATTGGATTATCATTCATAGGATAATAAACATAAGCCATACCATGTTCATTAATTATCCAATATGATTCCATGGAAGTAGGTACATATGTAAATTCTTTACAGTCTTTTGAAATATAATAGTAAATAAAAATGTGACAACTTTTAGAACTGCAAATATATATCCATACTGCAAGGTGATATTCTTTTCTTCACCTGATAGTACAAAAGATTTCTATCATTTGTAATTTTAATAAATTATTTTAAAATTTCATATCTGAATCATATTAGTTTTATGTAGTATAGTATAATTTTAATTCTAGTTATTAATTATTGGCCATATTAGAGTAATGATTGCCAACCACCACCATGATGATTTGAATGCTGAGATTTGATTCAAATACATATTAACAATATGGATATATAGGAAATCTTGGAAGAGTTTTATTATTCAGAATACTTGGTAAAATTTTTCCTTGGTCAATAATTTGAGGTAAATTTTCTTATGTTAATATACATTTTTGATTAGATACTATGAACAGGAAATCAATTAAAGATAAATCAGACATAAAAGTCATTGAGAGCACAAAATGAAGACTCTCTTCCTTCTTCGAAAGAACATACAGCCTACTTAAAAGAATTATACACATAGCCATAAAATTATAACTCAATATCTCTATGTAAAATTAAAGTTAGAGACAAAAGGACAAAGAGCAGAGGGAGAAAGCCATGAGGAGCGTGAGGGGGTGGTGGTACACCGAGTCCTGAGGAATGAGTAAAATGTACATATATGGAGGGCAGAGAAAGGACATTGCAGATTGGATGCACATCGCAATCAAATACTAAGACATGACAGTGGATTTTGCATATACAGAGATCCACAAATACATCCTATTGACTGTGATGATTGGAACATTCACATAAGGAAACAGAGAAAGGAATTTGAAAAATTGAGAACCTATTAAAAGTGATCTTGAATGTAACGACCTTTCCTGTCAAAATATGTGATTGCTATTGATGTTTGTATTTGTATACGTGTGTGGGGAGGTGTGGTGAGAAAGAGAATGACTTAAGTAATGTAACGTTTTATAATGGTTTAATCTGGCTGAAAACTGCAGGATTTAAGTGAATGAAGAAACTATTATACTTTGGTGGTTAAGGTGGAAACGATAGGACGTGTACTACAGTGGTTTCCATGTGGATAGAAAGAACATTTTAGATATAAATTATTTTTAGGAAGGAGGAACATAAAGGGCTCTATGATCAATCACTTATGTAAAATAAAGTAGATATAGTATGTAAATATTTAAGCTGCCGTGATTTGGTATGTGATGGCTTCTTTTGGTTTAAAGATCACTCATTCAGCTTTATTTTGAGCTTGCAGTAAGCAGGAAATCAGAGTAGAATTGTTCTACTTACCATCCTAGGATGGTTTTCTTTGCAATAACGTCTGTTGCTTTTGTTTACTCTTCGACAAGCTACTGCACAGCTCGGGTCCCTAGGCCAGGCATTGTTTGTCTAGATTCACCATTTTTTCTCTTATAATTAATGAAGTAATAAATGTTAGCAAGTATAAATGTTAGTTTCCCAGAGAGAAAATTACCCCTAACAGAAAACTAGCTATTAAAGTTCATCATGTTATAAAAAAACAATGATTTCTATACAAACAGTATTTCAAATGATGAATTTAATGATGGTTTAACTCTACAGGTTGACGGGATCCACCATTTAATGTTCTCTATTGTACTCGGGGCTTCAGGAGGAGTTAAGAGTGAGAATTATAATGCCTGTTTATGGCCGTAAATGTCGGGGTTTCTGTTAGGTCTCACAATAAACCTTTCACATGTCAGGATTCTACCATGAATGCTAATTTATTTTTTAATATTTTCTTATTAATGTAAATCGTTTAAAATTAAAAGAATCCAATCATACATCTTTGGAGATTCCTAAATATTGGGGATATGTAAATGGTTGTGTTTTGAGAGAGACTGTTTTAAATCCCAAGCAGCAGAAAATGTTGAGTGTGAGAGTAGTTAGCTAGTAAAGAAAAAAAAAATCTTACCAGTTTCTGAAGCCTGCAGTGACGGTAAACAGGAAAGAGTGTAAGAATGAGACTGAGAAACGGCCGAGGGAATCAGCAACAGAAAAGCCCAACTGTAGCTCAGTAAGCCCAGAAAGATGACAGAGTTCAATACCTTTGAGAATATTTAGATAGCTGAGTGTTTCAGACCCTGAGGATGGAGTATAAATAAGAAAGAAATAAGTCTGGATTAGAGACGGTGGAGCATGAGCTAGGTCTAAAGTGATAGTAAAATTAAAAGATGCATGAGAGATGATATGCTGGAAGTAATGCACTGAGACATATATGTACAAGGTGTGAATTATGGCTGATAAAGACACCAATTTGAATAAAGCACATGGTTCATGCAAAGAAAATGTGGTTGAATAGAGAAGAATGGTGGTCCACATAATATACATTCTTTAAAGTCCAGTGAAGGAATTTAGGCTTCTATAGATGGAATAGTGATTGAGATCTCTATTAAGAGATGCACAAAAGATGTCTGAGAAATAAATTTGTGTTTAAGTGTTTTTCAGAGATTTTAAGTTGTATTCATGATTATTCTGGTGGTAATAGGTGGTATACTTTGTAGGAAAAGTGGTTAGATCTAGGATGTGTATAGTTGGGAGGCTCATGAAATAGTTCAGGCTTTGGAGCATCATGAATTCTGGAATCAGAGGCATCTGTGTTACATGTCTTTATCCCATAATTAATAGCTCTGAGATCTTGAGAAAGTTACTTATTTTTCCTGAGTTTAGAGAGATACTGTAATAAGTGTCTGCAAGGATTATTTGAAGATAAAATTATATACTTATACATGTGATACATGTTTGTGTGTATGTATTATATTTTTGTGTATGCACTCATTTATTTATTTTACAGTGCCTGACATAATTCTCAATAAAATGTTTATATATTCTATATTTTATTGCCATTTATTATCTATATATATTTGTTTTATCTTAAAACCCCTTTCAGTATCTTTCCTTTAGCAATGTGTCTAAAGGTTTAAAGTGTCTATAGGCTAAACAAGAAAACAATTCAAAACTATATAGATTCCATAACATAAAGTGATAGAGTGAAGAGATTTATGCCAGAAGGGACATGTGATTAGGACAGGTCATACACAATTGGACAATTTTCTCATGTAAGAAAATACCTTTATTTTTGCCACTGGAAATTCTGGAATTATTTTTAAAATTTCCTATGTCCCATCTTGAGAAAATATTATAGCATATGCACAAAACAGGAGTTACCAATATTTGGTATGTTTCACAGTATTTTTCTAGACCTTTTATGGATTTTTACACACCATTTAAAATGAAGTGAAGAGTGCATTAGTAGAGTACATTTGCCCTCTATGAACAGCAAAATGTATACCTTTATGTCTTCATCATTCTTGACATATAGAGCCTAAGCTCTCTGTGTTTTCTGTTCACTAGAGAAGCAGCATGTCCAAAGAGACTCAAAATACATTTTTTTTCTCAATGGAGGCACTTTTTATAACTTTCAAGATAATTTAAACCACAGGCTCAAAGATTCAACTACAGAACATTAGAAAAAGGCAGTGTAATAGATAATAAGTGCCTTTGGTTCTATGTGAGTATCAGAAGGCACAATGATTACACAGACTTGGCCCTGAATAAAAGTAGCCTTACTCCTCTCTTAATTTCATTGATTGATTCTTTTTTTTTTTTGAGACAGAGTCTCACTCTGTTGCCCAGGCTAGACTGCCATAATGTCAATCTAGCTCACAGCAACCTCAAACTCCTGGGCTCAACAATCCTAATGCCTCAGCCTCCCAAGTAGCTGGGACTACAAGCATGCACCACCATGCCCGTCTAATTTTTTTCTATATATTTTTAGTTGTCTGGCTAATTTCTTTCTATTTTTTTAGTAAAGATGGGGTCTCTCTCTTGCTCAGACTGGTCTCAAACTCCTGAGCTCAAATGATCCACCCACCTTGGTTTCCCTAAGTGCTAGGATTACAGAAGTGAGCCACTGCACCCAGCCGATTGACTCATTTTTATTCGGAGGTTAGGGGCTCTCCCTCGTAGTCTCAATTTTAAGTATCTCCTCCATTTTACTAGTTGTGTAACCTGAGCCAAATTACTTAAACTCATCTAGACTACTGAGCATTAATGCCAACTCAAATACAGTGCCGATAACAACCCTTCCAAAAGTTGTTTTCTTTAGTCAAGGCCATAATGGGTAGATTTCCCATGACTAAAATTTTAGATGATTTTTGGATGCCCACAGTCTTTCTTATTCATGATAATTTTAATGAGAAGTAAGAGTAATTATGAATACCAGTTATAGTTTACTGGTTCGTCTGCAGAAATTAATTCATTCTTAACAGCAAATCTGAACCAATCTGATGATTGGGTATTATCATCAATTTCTATTCACAAATAAGGATTGAGATCCAAGAACTTGACAATAATCATTATTATCATCAATATGCTTTTATTTGCCTTGACAGCATGTATGGATTCAAATTTCTATTGTGTCATTTACTAATTTCATGACTTTAGTTAGCTTGCCTGATGCTGGTTTAGTAATTTACACTTCTAAATTTATTATTTTAATTTATTTTAATAATAAAGCTTTCGAGAAGTTAAGTAAAAATTAATGCATGGAATATGGTAAATACTTTTAAAGATTTTCTTATTTCTCATTTATATATACCTTCATTTTTTTATAGCACAATGGAGGCTGTTTTACACATTAGTAATGAAATAATTAAAAGATGAATATTTAGTTAAAAAGTAATAATTTAAGGACTATAATAAATAAAAAATTGCATATTATTTCAATGACACCCTTGAGAAAAAATCGTAACACATTTTTTTCTGGTAGAAAGAATCCTTCGATAAAGATCAATTCATATTTTATGTGTTAATGCTTATATGATTCATAGATAAAATAATTCTACCACAGAGATGCTTTTTTATGCTGTCCTCAGCACTCTTGTGATCATTAGCAGATCATTAGCATTGATGGGAGTTCCTAAGGCATATTGAAAGTACATACTCAGATAGCAATTTGCTTCCTTTAAACATGATGGATAAGCAAAAATAAAATTACATCTGTTGCCTTTAAAGATATGTTTGAAGTTTCTATATCATTAAAAAGGTACAACATCCCTATTATGCTTAGCATTAGTTTTTGAAAAAATAGTAATACCCCATGGATTTTGGCTCTTTTGATCATTTTTTGGAGAGAGAGATATGAGATAGAATTCTTTGTTGCTTCAGTTGCTTGAACAGCATGTATAGAATGACAATAAGAAAAACGTTAAAATGTATGTAACAAATACGTAAAAGATAATATAATTAGTACTAAACAAAAATATAAATTTAATTTCCAATATTGACAAAATATAACCCTGAATAACCCAGAATTTATACTAGTGTTAAAATTTCCTATTGAAAACATCTTGCAATTATGTGGGTCAATTTGTATTTTAAAATATTTAAAATATTTATTATAAATACATACACATATAACATATCATATATTATGTATATTTTAATTTAAATATTTTCTTTTCATCTTTTAGAGGTACATAATGTCACATACTACACTACTATGCGTAGATTGCCAAAGCAATAAATTCAGTATAACCAGTGCTGTTTTGTAATCCTGATAAAGACAATAATGTAACAGAAAAAGTCATCTTTTTACTGAGTAAATAATCAAATTTAATGTGCTTGTATTAGTCAAGTGACAGTTGCTATAAAAATCATTAAAATATGTTATTAGTCAAAAAACTGGAAAAGCAGAGCTTTGAAAGTACAAAGGGGAAATCGAGGTGACTATCACAATAAGTAATTCACTTTTAACACATAAGTTCAATGATGTTCAGAAAGAATTAGAAAGGAAAAGACTTCAAAGGTCTCATAAGCATAAAGAAGTCAAAGAAGGTCAATCTTGAAACAGCTGCTGGAGGGGATCAGACAGATAAAACTTAAACCTAATAATTACTATTAGAAAATTAAAGGAATAAAAGGGGCCAACATCAAATCAAA
Source organism: Indri indri (assembly GCA_004363605.1). NCBI lineage: Eukaryota > Metazoa > Chordata > Mammalia > Primates > Indriidae > Indri > Indri indri. The sequence continues at coordinate 34,847 of RJWJ010006759.1, read as the reverse complement.
AATGCTTAAAGTAGCAGAGTAGATTCCTGAGAAACAGCAGTAAAATCTATCCAGACATAATTGCTCAGAATTCACATTAAAAGTTGATTACGAAAAAAATAAACTTCTACTCATTTATCAGCATATTATCAAGATAGTCCCTAGAAGTCATTCAGCAGAGTAAGTAGTAAATGACAGAAAATAGGAAAGATGACTTTTTCCTGAGTCACAAAGAATTTAAAACCTCTTAGTAAAAGAATAAAATTTTATGTTGAAATCTGTTAAGACCCAGACCAAGGATGAGCTTTTGAACTGTGGTCGGTAAATCCATTTGAGACATCTCCGATTCTATGGCCCAATGACCCAGTGACTAAGTAGATCAGAGAAACTTTAATTCATGTGGTTCATTGACATATTAATCTGCATATTATTCTGGGCAATCAAATATAGAATTCATATACCTATATGTATTTTCTATTTTCTGAGTAAATTCCATCAGAAAACATCCACATCCATACCAACTCAGTTATACTTAATGAAAAACCTCAGTAGCATGAGTCCACACTGATATAAATCAATTATTGAGTAAATAAATAAATGAGTGAGAATAGACACATCTTCCCTGCAAAAGAATTCCAGATAATTTATAAAGAAACTCTGTGCTCAAGAAGGTGAAGCATAACCCTTCCTCCATTAAACATGGCCTGTGCATAGTGACTTCCTTCAAAGAGTATACATATGGAATGGAGAAAAAGAAGAGCAATGTTGCACTATGGCAACCTGGAGAGTGTTACTTCAATCAGACAATCAAGGTCAACATCATCAATGATCAGTCATCTTGATGGTATGTGTTCTTGATAGGATATGACGAGAATGGCACTTCACTTTTGTTTTTTTTCTCCTGAAAACACATAATCACAACATAATTACGAGAAAACCATCAGATACATTTCAATTGACATTTTATAAAATACTTGACCAGCACCTCTCAAACTGCAAAGTTCATCCAAAACAAGAAAAGTCTGAGAAACTGTCACAACAAAGAGGAGCTTAAGGAGACATGAAAATTAAATGCAGTGAGTTATCCTGAGTGGGATTTGGAGCAGAAAAAGCATGTGAGGTAAAAGCTAAGGAAATCTGAATAAAATATGGACTTCAGTTAATTAAAAAAAAACTTATCAGGATGATATAAAATCATGTCAAATGTATTAAATATTTTTTAAAAAATTTATATATAGGAATTACTATCTAATATCTGAAATTGTTAAAAAATTAAGCTATTGACAAAAGGTGACATTGTAAAAATGGCCAAATAGAAACTTCCAGTGATTGTCCACACTAACACCAAATTCAACAACTATTCAAAAAAGTAAGTACCTTCAGAAGAACCAAAAATCATGTGAGTGATCACATTTTTATATACTAATAACAGTAAAGCCGAGAGTCAAATCAAGAAGTCAATAGCATTTACAGTAGTTATAATAAAATAAAAAGAAATAATAAAATACCTAGGAATATATTTAACCAAAGAGGTGAAAGATGTCCTCAAGAACTGCAAAACACTGATGAAAGAAATCAGAGATGACACAAAAAAATAGAAAATCATCCCATGCTCATTGAGGAAGAGTCAACATTGTTAAAATGTCCATATGGCCAAAAGCAATTTACAGATTCAATGCAATTCCCATCAAAATTCTAATGTCATTTCTTACGGATCTAGAAAAAAAGAATCTTAAACTTCACATGGAACTGAAAAAGAGCCTAAATAGCTAAAGCAATTCTAAGCAAAGAGAACTGATCTGTGGGCATCATATTACCTGAATTCAAAATTTTTTATTTATTTGTTGTTAACAATGATTATTATTAAGTGAAACTAGCTTTTTTTTTTAAGTATGTGAAAGTGAAGACTATAATGACTACTCCAACAATTTAATGTCACTGCCTTGATTCATAAAAAGGCATCAGGAATTTAATTCACCATTGCATTTGCACCATCAATGCAAACAACAACCTGACGAAACAAGTAAATGACATCTTAATATCATTACTAAAGTAGTTTTGACTTCATCATTCTCTGCAAAGAAAATTAAGAACACACAGAGATCTATGGAGACCATATTAAAGAATCGTTATTCTAGAAAAAAATCTATCGCATAACCTCAAGACACTTATTGCAGCAATTTTGTATTAAATTTGTAATAATTATGAAAGTCAGAAGCAATGAATGGATAAAAATGCTGCATATTTGCAACATTGATGGAAATGATGGAATATTCTAGAAAATTAAGAATGGAAACATTCTACATTTCTCTTTGCATTTCTTTGTCACTGCATATCTGTCACTATGTATGCACACTTTTTATATGTATATTATAAATATACACAATAATAATTCATAAACAGTTTTAGGTTACAAACACAACATACTGAATGAAAATATGTTGCTAATGAAATATAAATCATAACAATTGTAAAGATATTACACATGAAATAATGCCTCGAATGCATTGTAAGAAAATATACCCAATCTTTAATAATATTCGACTTTAAGGAAAAGGTGGAGGGAAAGGAAATGGAAAGAATGTAAGGAAGTGAAAGTAAAGACAAAAAAGACTTTATATTGAAATTTTTATTAATATTCAATATAATTCAATATATTCAAAATATTTTATAATATTTAATATATTTTATTTTGAAAAAATGGAGGATATCTGACAAAATGCTAAAACATATCAATTCCATGAAGTCTCAGAAATCAGTGTGACATATTCTCTATTAAGTTTCTCAAAATAATGTAAAGTATGGCAATGGTATATAGAAGGTACACTAATAATTACTATTTCAGAAAAGTTCCTTAAAGTTTAAAACAATCAAAATGTGAATAATGTTGACAATTTATCTAAGAAACTGTTTGTTTCTGTATTGATTAGAAAATTGACTCCACTAAATTAAAACAAAGCAAAACTAAACTCTAATATAACAAAGGCTGAGGTAAGTATGACAACATTGATCAAAGTTTAATTCTAAATATGAAAACATGGAGAGGATTGAGATTAATGTACACATATTTACAAATTGCAGATATCAAAAAACTAAAAGTAAGACTTTCTATTGGATAACATACTCAACAGCAATTGATAAAGTTAAATTTTAACACAACATGAAAATTAGCCAGCAGAAAGAACATGGCAGGCTGTAATGAAATGACTGATTCTCTCACTTTCAGCACTGATTAGGAGTGTGACTTAGATGACCCACTAAATGCTGCTCATAGGCTCTGTAGCAATTGGGAAAAATTATTATGGTTATGAGTCCTTATGTTTTCAGGAATACGTTAATCACTGCCAGAGCTACATAGTAAATTAATATCGCAGTACTTTATTAATGGCTAATGCACTCTGGAACCACAATTTCTTTTTTTCTTTCTTATTTAACAAAATAGAATAAAGAGTTTGCAGACTCGTTTATTAAAGTTCAAATAAACAACTTCAGCAGACTAGAGTCAGATATAACATGCACAACTGAGAGAGGCCCCCAAGTGGACCTCCTTCCTGCCTGGTTTATCCTTTATGCAGCCCCATCAGCAGGGTTGCATCTGTGTGTCTTTTGTGAAACTGCTGTGCAATGTTGGCAGAAAAACACTCAATCTTTAGGTAAAAACTCTTTTGAAATTTCTATTTTTGGTATCCTTCTTCTCATTGTCACTTGACAGGCAGAGGGATTTGGGGCATTTATTTATTTGAGTGGAGTGTTTGTGACCGATTTGATGAATGATATCAATAAAACTTCACTTTTTTTTAACTGCTTATGGTTTTTAAGTGTTTTTATCCACATAGTTTCACTTACTTTTCATCACCTCCCTGGGGAAAAGAAAGAAATTTATTTTAAATGTTGAGGTAAATGAGGCATTTCAAGACTTGCAGAAGCTCTCAAGGACATATTAAAAAAAGAATATTTATCTAGTTCTTTTGTCTCCTTTTTAAATACTTTCGCCATGATAATACCTTCTTCCTCTTAACAGGCAATACTAGGAGCACTTGAAATAATACTTCTTAAAAATAATAACCTCTGTAGATTGTTGCTTTACAAACATTATTTGTGAACAAACACATTGTTCTGGAATTTTCCTTTGACAATTACTTATTGAATTATAGTTAATAATTCCTTATGTTAAACTTCCCCTGTTAAGCCTACTGTGTAGTTTCTGCCTCTTGACTGAACTCCAACTGCTGGAAGTCTCAATACATATAGCATAGATTAGTTTAACTTGTCAAAGGGTACATATACTAATGGGTTTTCATGACTTCAGAGCAAATGATATCATATTTGATATCAGGATCTGTTTAAAATAGGCATCTATGTTTGTATACTTTCGAGAAAGTATACAGTTTGTTTGTATGCCTTCAAAAAATTCTAAATTCCTTCTGTTTTCTGTCTTACTGTTCCACAGTCACAGGAAGCATTTAAGAAGTATTTGTGGAAAGAACACAGATGAGCCATGGAACTCTGCTGTCTGTGCCTAGGCCCATGATCTAGAAGTCATAAGAAAAGATCATGATTACAATAGAAAAATGGTAGATTCTTATTAATTTTTTGAAGAATTTTCCTAATAACTGAACATATTAATGGATTCAAAGGAGATTAAAAATGTCCTAAGTTATTGCTTCTCGGCCTTTTGGCTGTGATCAAGTGAATTATCTGTTCTTATCAGTGAAAAATGACCTAAATTTATTCTTTCCTTGCTCATCTTCCATGACATTGTACAATTTTCTTCAAAAGGACATTTCTTAAAAAACAAACAAACAAAAAAGCACATTTTTTCTTCAAGTTCCGAAGATATATGCACACACTTAAAGTACCTAGGAGAAACTCACTGCTAAATTACCAATGTATTTCATAAATGTATGCATTTAGTAGCCTCTCGTGCTTTTATGATCTTATTGAGTAGTTCTAAGAAAACTACTTAAATATCTAGCAAATATCCACTTGCCTTAAAATTTGGATTATTTTACTATTTCTTTCCCAAGAAAAATAAAACTATGGATTCACTGAGCTATTTGAAATTTAAGGGAATAAAGGCCATTAAGCAATTTTAAATTAGTACATTTTTGTTACTTGTTTGTAAGACACTTCGCAATTGTGGCAAATAATATTTCCTTTAAAATGATACTTACCTTTGAGATATTTAAGTAAATCAGTAATAGAAACTTCATTATCTCCTTTATGTTACCCTTTCCTTCATTTAAAATTTTCAGGATAACAAAATTGTTTTGTCAAGATTTTAATAAAACCTACTTACAGAATATTCATTTTTGGCATCCACAAGAAATGGCTATAGTCTAAATCTGTCCATAAAATGTCACTCCCATGCCATGTATCTTCACAATAACAATCAGTGTTTTCAATCTAGAAATTATTAGTTTGGTTTTCAGAAGTTCAATCATATTAAAACCATATACATGACATTAAAATATTTAAGAATTTCATTAAATAGGTCTATATTTATGGTGAATAAACTTTATCTTCTCTGTATATTCATGAAGTGAGATATTTTTAGAATGCTGTGTATAATTTAGTTTATCAAAATTATATGTTCGTAATATGTAGACTAATTTTCTTGCTTAAAAGGTTCCATATGAAAAATTATAGTAGAAGACTGATATATAAATGTGTTAACATCAATGAAACAAAGATTTTAAATTTAAAATGACCTAATCAGCTAAACTCTCCAGTAAATAACTTAAAGCTTGGAGTAAGTTACTTCAGCCAGCTCTTTAGTTCTTTCATCCCATTTGAAGATCATTTTCTCAACAGGTTATTATAAGCATTAGTACATTCCCTTTATAAATAAATCATTGCTGTCTGTGCCTCTTCTACTTGAGTAGGATCTTCTATTCCATCTGTATTGTTTCTTTTTCTCTATGTGACCATGGACTACAGAGGACATGGAAGCCCTTCCCATAGTATTCCATTAAGTTCTTCTTAAAGGTTTTGTTTTTTATTACGGATTTCAGAAGATCTTCTTTATGCCACCCCACCAGATAATTACAAATTACATTTTTCCTTATATAAAGTATATGCTGTGCTGGTACACAACACATTTCCAGGGGAGGTATAATTTTCCCATGAACATGTTTGCTACATTCATTTAGAAGTTTATTGAAATGGAGATAGGAAATTATAGCAATAAATGGAGAATATTATGTTATAAACCCATTGTGTTTTAAGGTAGAGTGAGGCAATTAGTATATAACTTAGGTGTGCTGTACAATATTTTACTTGTTTTGGGAAGTTGGGAATTCATGGATGTGATTTATTTGTTGATCTTTCTAATAACTTTCATAGAACATTAAACAGTATCTATAGCTTTGACATTAAAACCTGATGGAACATAGGCATAGTCACATGAATTATTTGTGCCTTGGTTCTATATCTATAGATACTATCATCTATGTTTACTGATATCAATAGGAATTGAATCTAGCTTTTAGAAAGTTTAATAGAACTAATGGTATGTGGTATGTATCTTCTATGCATCTGCTATCTATCACGGTGCTTAAGAATTCCAGCAAAAATCCACTTGAGTTTTATATTTGCTTTAGCAATTATTAGTCTTGTAACCTCATCTCATGCTGTTCTTTATTGCACTCTTTGAGCGCCATGTAAACTGGTATAGTCTTGGTTTAGTGTTTTGCACTTGCCATTTCCTCTGTCTAGAAAGTTTTATTTTCTAGATCAACCTTGCCTTGCTTTCTCACTTCCTTCATGACTTTGCTCAAATGTTATTTTCTCAGTAGAGTCTTCCTAACTATTTTATCTTAAATTTCATTCCCTTCTCCCTGATATTTCCTATTTTTGTTCCTTAATAAATTTTTCTCCATAGTATTTGCCATGATCCAGTGTATATAGTTTATCTGTCATGTGTGTGTGTCCATGAGGATTATCACATAAAAAAACAGGATTCTCAGTTAATTTTGAATTGTAGATATACATATGTCAAAATATTGCCTGCAACATATTTGACATGCAATAACAACATTATTTGTCATTTAGCAGAAATTCACATTAACTGCACATTCTAATATGCAATATATGGAACATACTTTCAAAATACAATATGTGGTAATATCATTTAAACATGCAATTTTGGGGAAATACTTATGCTAAAGTATATTTGTTGTATATCTGATATTCAAATTTAACTGGGTATTTTGTATTTTTTAATAAATCTAGCAGTCCTAGTGTATGTGTATATCCATATGTATGTATGTGTGTCTCTCCAACTAGAATTTTACCTCTCTTAGAGAATCTTTGCTACTTTGTTCACTGCTATAGAGGTAAACAGGGAACTCGAGGTGCTCAATAGTAGATATTTAAGAGAGAATTAAATTGTTTGACTATTTTTAGTTTAGGTTTTATTATCTGTAAAATTAAGACAACAATATCTACTTATAGGGATTTAGTGAGGTTTAAAAGAAATATGAAGTCTGTCTAGAAAGTATCCAGCCATGTAATATGAAAAACAGAGACATTTCTTGAAGAAGATACAAGATACAGGAAACATTGTACATAGGACAATGGTGCCTCAGTTCCCTTCAAAGGAGGCAACTTGGGACCTCACACAGTTCTCCCTCTGTCTCTTCCACTCTTCAAAACACTCACAAAGTCCTTTGTTGGAATCGCCATCAGCTGCCTTGTCGTATTTGTCTGAATCTCATCAGCAGTCTGAAATCTCTTCCCTTTCAAAGGTGATTTTAGTTTTGGGAAAAGCCAGAACTCACAGAGTGCCAGATCTGGGCTGTGTGGGGGTGCTCAGTCTCCTGGATGATTTGATGTTTTGCCAAAACACTCTGCATGAGACCGGATGCATGGGCGGGCACTTTGTCACGATGAAGCTGCCAATCACCAGTTGCTGATAGCTGCAGCTGTTTTCATTTCATTGCATCTCTCAACTGACAAAGAACATTGGGGTAGTACTTCTTATTAATTGTTTAGCCTAGAGGAATGTACTCGTGATGGACAACAATTTCCCAATCAAAAAACACAGTAAACATGGTCTTGATCTTGCTGCGATTTTGCCCCACCTTCTTCATGCATGGAGACTTCCATTGGGATGACCGATGCCTTGACTTCTGGGTCATAGCCATAGATCCGCCATTCATCTCCAGTTATGACCTTCTTGAGGAAATCTGGTTCATTGGTAATGGTTTGAAGCAAGTCATTAGCAAATGCAGCATGATGTTTCTTCTGCTTTGTTAGCAGGAGCCACAGAACTCATTTTGCCATGACATGTTTCATGCCAAGATCCTGCATCAAAATCTCAGAGACAATAGTTTATGGAACTCCCATATCAGCTTCTATTAATAGTTCTCACACTGTCAGTTGCTGGTCTTTGCTGATTGAAGCCAATACATGTTCATCAGTCTCAGGTGTTCTGCTTGTTTTAGGTCTTCCAGAATGTGGATCACTTTCAACAGATTCTAGACAATCCTTGAAGCATTTGTGTCACACTTTTTTTCCAGAATATTACACAGGTACAAATGTTTAGGTTACATATATTGCCTTTGCTCCACCCAAGTCAGAGGTACAAGTGTGCCCATCCCTGAGACAGTGTGCACCTCACCCATTAGAAGTGAATATACACACCTCCTTCTCCCCCCTCCCACCTACCCAATACCCGCTGAATGTTACTACCATATGTGCAAATAAATGTTGATTAATTAGCACCAATTTGATGGTGAGTACATGTGGTGCTTGTTTTTCCATTCCTGGGATACTTCACTTGGTAGAATGGGTTCCAGCTCTATCCAGGATAACACAAGAGGTGCTAAGCTCACCATTGTTTTTGTGGCTGAGTAGAACTCCATGGTATACATATATAACATTTTATTAATCCACTCATGGTTGATGGGCAAGTGGGTTGTTTCCACATCTTTGCAATTGTGAATTGTGCTGCTATAAACATTCTAGTATAGATGTCTTTTTTATAGAATGTCTTTTGTTCTTTTGGGTAGATGCCCAGTAAAGGGATTGCTGGATGAAATGGTAGTTCTACTTTTAGCTCTTTGAGGTATCTCCATATTACTTTCCAGAGAGGTTGTACTAGTTTGCAGTCCCACCAGCATTGTATGAGTGTTTCTATCTCTACACATCCACATGTACTTTTATTTATGCTGCTTTCATTGCATCATCCCCAAAAGCCTTCTGAATTATCTGAATAGTTTCTGTGGAGGAACGTTCAAGCTTAATGCAAAATTTGATGCAGATTCGTTGCTCTATTCACTCAGTCATTTTGAATGTGACTGCCATACAGTACACATGCTCACTAAATGGTGTGTAGTTCCCCACTGACTAGTACAGTATGATTGTCATTGTTCATGCATGCACATTTCAGTCCACTCTCCTTGGCTTCCAGGTTACATCGATGTCACACAAACCATTCACGTTATAGTAACAATGGTCAGGTATTATACTTTCTGGACAGACCTTGTAGTTCATGTAAATCACTTTGTACAGTACCTAGTAAGTAGTGGAAAATTGTTTATTCTTTTGCATTTTTTATCATTATAGCTATTAGTGCTATTGTTAATAATCCCAAGAAGGGCCCGAGATATTCAGCATGAAGACCTCCCCAAATATTGATGTTTTTGATGTGAAAAGTGTCATGAACTACTTTCCTTCAGATTAAGCTCAAGAAAGAATCACTTTGCTTCTGGAAGACATAGTCAGTGTCTTTTAAGTCCAGTTGGAGTTCAACAATATTTTTCTATTTCTCAGAAGACATCAAAATGTTTTCTTTACTTCATTTAGGAAGGCACAAAAGAGGATGTACCAAAGAAATCAAGAACGATGAAATGACACTTTCAAATGTTATATCTCATTTTCAAATAGAAGTGTGTTTAGAGGGGAGGAGGATGTAGGTAGTAGGAAGTGCTTAAAAAGCAATTTGAAAACTATTTTTAAATAACACGATTTGAAAACTTGCAATTTCCTTGCTGTCTGAAATAGGACTTATAAAAGGTGGACCCATCAAATGCACTTTAATCCATTAAGTGCCATTTCGGTTTCACAAGGATCTTGTCTAAGAGGCTAAGAGTGCTGTATAGGGCAAGGTTAGGTCTCCTAAAAAATAGAGAGTGCCATCACTTCTTCCATTAACAACATAAAGCCCAGACTTTATTGTACATATGCCAGACATTGGTGCTTTTTTCAGACCACCATCTTGGCTTCTTCAGAAATCAAGATTAAATAAGTTTAAGCAACGGATGAACACTTGAAAGATGGATATAAAATGATTATTTTGTATAAGTCACAGTATATTTCAAATTTCTCTGTGATACTTACCATTTAGATGAACACTTTAGTAAATATTTTTATGAAGTAAAAATGGAGATTTCCTATAGCCACAGCTTAACTTATTTGTTTTGTATATTTGGACAATAACATTATTTTATTTAATTTTATTGGAGAATACCTGGTAAGCATCAGATAGACTTAAAGCCAGATAATAGTTCAAGTTTTGTTGTACTTACATCATTGCTGAAATTAAACAAGTTTTTGATGTCCATGTCCCATATGGTGATACCCACTGTTATTAGCAGTCTATTAAGCTAAGGACATCAAGGTAAAAAAGAGATATATTATTAATAAGGTATATATTTTCATTTTTACAAGTATGCTTACATCTCAGAATACCAATGTTTTCTAATGAGGCATCAGAATGAATATACACTTGAATTTTCACATACATAAATTTAAAAACAGACGGACATATAGAAGTTCCATTTCTAAATTTGCTAGTCACTATTCCCTGTGGTAGAAACAAATAATGCACAGAGATTATAAGCATAGACTGCGGGACTAGACTCCCACTTAGCTCCTTCCTGCACATGCAATCCTACAAAAATTACTTATTTGGGGGCCTGAGTCCACTCACTTGACTAATGGGAGACAATAATACCACCACACTCATATTTGTGAAGATATGGTGATATATTTCAGGTACAATGCTTACTATCAATCCTGTCATACAGTATATGATATATAAATGATAAATCTTAGTATGAATTTATACCCCCCTCAGGAAGAATATGGTTATATAATAACCACCATGAGCTTGAAAAATTTGTGACTCTCTTATTATCATGATAGTCAGTATTTTAGTTGTTAATAAATATATTCATAAATTGTTATAATATTTTATTTATACTACACAAATATACACATATATTTTCATTTCATACACCCATATATTTTATAAGCCACATTTACAATTTTGAGAAGAGAATTTTCATAAATTTTGATTGCATTCTCATCTTTTAAGGTAAGGAAGAAAATTAAATTATTTAAAAATTACTTCTGTCCATACAGTTTGCAGGATGGTAATTTTTAATCTTTATATGGTAGAAGTCTTTGTATTTTGAGCAACTTTACAGTGATTGTAAGACTTTGTGATTTAAGTAAAATATGTAAATGAACTTAAGTGATATTTGCATACTAAGATAGGTTTAATCATAATATTCATAATCAAGTGAAAATTATTTTAGGTAAGTGTAGCTTTAATGAATGTAGTGAATTAGCTTTAATTTGCAAATGAGTGCTTTTAAATAATGTTTTTAAAATTGGACTTGATATAAAAAAATTGATCATTCTCTTACAAGTTTAAAGAAAATATCAGAAACAGCTGAATATTTTAATTCAACCACTTTTTCTTCATTTCTGAATACAAAATTTTAAAATACCTTATCGACCTATTGTATAATAAATAACAATATAATAAATAGTAACAGCAAAGTCTATGTTAATTATTTAAATGACTGACTAAACCTTTTAAAATGATAAAATTTGAATTTCCAGTTAGTAATCATCTCTCATCTATAAAAGCACAATCAACTGAAAAACAAATCATGAATTACTGTACAATTTAAATTTCCTGGAAAGTGTATGTAATAAATGCAGGAATATAATTAATACTGGTTTCTTGTATCTAGTTTATAAAGAAAATTAAGAAGCACCCAATTTCCTTAATTATTTTTGAAATAAAGTAGAATTTAAGCAAATAATTTAATTTAATTTATTAGTAGTCACCTGTCTATATGTAGAAGTAAGATAATACAGCTTTTAAAAATATGGATGTCTGAGTAAGAAGATCGCTCTTCTAATCCTGGCACTATACTTGCTCTCTGACCATTGTCAAATTATTTAACTTCTCTAATACTTTTGACATCTAAAATAGCAATAATTTATGGTTCTTATATTTATTAAATTGTGTAATATTGTCTGTGGCAATCATTTAGAAAATAGAAATACTTAATAAATATTAACTACTGTCATTATCACTATTATTATTTCCTAGAAGGAAAAGCATATTTTTACAAGTATACTTCTTAAGTAGTACCCCTACTCTTATGGGTTCAATTCAAGTTTTAGAGGAAAATTACAGACTATGGTAGAACTCCTATACCAACCAGAAGTGGTTAAGTAATCTTTGCAGCCACTCCTGGAACAATCACATGAACCTCATGGCTTTCCAAGCATGAGACAGACATAGAATATGTTTGGTCTGCCCTAAGTTTGATGATAGACACCTGGGTCACTTATCCAACAAGCGTGTGTCCCATAAAACTTACGTGACTCTTATCCGCCTCACCTCCTCAGTGTGAAACCTGATTTCTATACATCCTATCCATTATAGCCATGCATAGATGTTGCTCTACTCCATTGTTCAACCCATTCTGTAGTTAAACATACCTATAGGGGACAACCCAGTTTTCTGTACTTTGGAGAGAAGTTAAAAGTGGTTTATAATCTGAGCCAAAGCCCCCAAATTTGTGCAGTGTCAAAATTAAATGGGGGTGAAGTACAAATCCATTTGAGAGTGATTTATTGTCATGTAAGAAAATTTAGCTTATGACTGTATTTACTCCTCCTATTTAAAAATATTTTCCAAGAAGAACTATTTTAACATCTAACTTATTTTGAATTGCAAGCCATTCGAGTTCAAAAAGCACTGGAAGGACTTTCCCTCTGTATGTATAAACCAGATTGACCAGATCAAAAGATCGTAGGGGCAATTAACTTCCCTTCCTCTCCCTGTTATCTAAATATATTGCAGGAAGGAAGATCAAGAATGCAACCAGACATGGCCAAATCCTTTAACAACTGTCTCTCAGATTAATTTAATTTGCTCAAGTTAATTTAATTTGCAAAGAGAATCATTTCCGAGTCAATCTGTTTCCCCTATCCATTTGCCCTCCCTAGTACCATTTGTCACCCCTAAACAGAATTACCTGTACTTCTCATTTCCCCTCCCCTCCAAAAAAAATCTGAACTTCATTGGGATATTTATTAATCACTCTGTGATTCTCCTCATGTGCATCCCCATGTGCAGGTTAAATAAACCTTTCTCTTATTAATCTGCCTTCGTTGTGAGTCGACCTTTCAGCGAAATTTCAGGGGAAAGGGAAAATTTGCCCTCACCACTGTGCCTCTCTGTACGTAGGTTTATACAAGGGGGATGATGATAGAACCTATATCAAGTTGTTATGATGAGAATTAATTGAGCCAATATTCTTAAAGTACCTAGAATAATGCCTGGAACACAGTAAAACCTATAAGACTGTACATAAAATGATTTTAAAAATCATCACCAGATTTATAATCTGCGTGGAGACAGAATGAAACATAGATGATAGGATGATTTGTTTTGAAAACTTAATTGCTTTTCTACAGAGAAGGATCTAGTATGAATATAGTAAAGAAAGAAAGAAAGAAAAAGAAAGAAAGAAAGAAAGAAAGAAAGAAAGAAAGAAAGAAAGAAAGAAAGAAAGAAAGAAAGAAAGAAAGAAAGAAAGAAGAAAGAAAAGAACTGGCTGCACTATAAGACTAACTTATAGTATATGAGGGAATTTTTAAATCTATTTCTCCATACCACTCTCTCATTTGGCCCTCACATAGGAAACTGATTTGATGTGTGTAATTAATACTTTTTAGTTTGCATACATTTTTGCAAAACTGACATTATGGTTTTGGGTGTATTTTTAATTTGCAAAAATGCTGTTGCCTCATATACACTGTATTTCTTACTTTTTTCAGTAATCACCATGCTATTAATGTTTGCCAACATCACTTTCTATATCTTTAAGCCATTTCTTTCAACCAATGAGTCATATTTCGTGGTGTGCATTCAGCCCATTGTGTCCATTTTGCTCTCCAATTAATTGGCAAACATTTTCAAAAAGTAGATAGTGCTCATGGTTAGCAGGGACTAGGAGCTACAAGAACATCTATGCACTGCTAGTTAAAAGGACAGACTGGAAAGCCTAGTGAAAAGAAATCTTGTACTAGCTGTTCAGATTAAATAATAGATCACTGTTTTAATATGCATATTTCTCACAAATGATCTCATGCTTTCCTTATATATTATTCACATGCTTGTTAGATATTTGGTTTTTCTCTTCTGAAGAGTTTATTCTTGTCAGTTACACATTTTTTCTACTAGTTTTCTCCTTTAGAAATAGCTACCTAAATGTTTTACATAATAATCTCAATTTATTTTAGACATTAAAATATCTTTTCCCAACTAATCTTCTGTTTCTTAACTTGGTCTGTAGTATCTTTGGTTAAACAGGTATTGATTTTTTTACATTTTATTTAACTTACTTATAAGTGGTAGAAATACACTTTAAATACAGTCTACAGGCTGAGCAAATTGGGGCAATGAGAAATACTTCCTTTGAGTAATGGATCATGGTGACCTCTCACATTGAAGTTAACTTTATAAAAACTTATTGTTAAATTAATTACATCTTGAAAAAGTCATCAGGTACAAACATACACAGCTACTCCTACACACACACACACACACACACATACACACACACACACACACACACACACACACAGAAAGACATATATGGGAGCTTCCTTTAATCTTTCACACAGCCTGATTTCTACATAGATAAAAGATTCTGAAATAGAAAATAATTTTGAATTTTAATATAGACAGATAAATTATCAAGAGCAAGTAAATTCTAAATACGTTTTACTGCTTTCATCTGTAAAAAAAAATGTGTATAATAATGGATACTATAGAATATTGCCAAAATAAATAAATGAAAATAAATTATAATTATTGTTTTATAAATGTATTTTTCTCCTCCTTCCAAATTGGTTTACTAATTATTTTCTAAATACTACAGAAAGGGAAATACCAATAAGCTTTAAAAGCCAAACTATACTTTAGTTGGCAAATAAATACTTTTAGATGATGACAATTTCATTAGCTTTGATTCACATATAACTGATCATGTATATAAGTACAGTCAACTGTGGAGCAACCCAATATATAGACCCTTACTTTATACTTTAATTTAATAATCTTTAAATTAAATCATTAAATTATAATATTTATATCATGGATTTTGCCTATAAAATTGTGCTTTATAATTCTACACAAACTGAGTGACCGGACACGTCATAATTTTAACAATTTATAAAAATTGTAAGGGGGAAGTGACAAAAGAAACCAACAGAACCACTAAATTCAAAAGATCAAAACAAATTCTTTAAGTCTTCCTAGCAGTTATTTTCTAATGTTCCTAGTGCTTAAGAAACATTATTCTTGATTTTGCAAATTTTTTCTTATGCTAATGAATGTATTTAGTCCTCACATTAAAAACATAAATATATACTATTTCCTTTTATAATAAGATCTGTTTTTATTATGTAAGTTATTTATTAATTTTAACTAGGACATGGTACTCATTCGCATAATGCTGTGGCCAATTTAAGAGAGACTACTTCACAAAGTATTGCCTGATAATGTTTTTCCATCAACAGAGCCCTTGAAACTGTTTAGCTTCTTAGGCATTTGCTATTGAAAAATGCGTCCATCTCTGAAAACAAGATGGAGGGAAATGCAGTCCTCATTTTCCAGTACTTACTTTGTTCAAAGGACTGTAGCAATTTCAAGAAGTGAATATGCATGCATAAGGCTTGATCATGCTAACAATGAAGAAGTATAATGAGCATTTGTGATTTAGATTGAAGAGTTTCAAAAGGATGCAAATTGTATCTTATCTAAAAGGACAAAATATATCCCATCAAGTTAAGAACAATTTGCCAGACTTTAAGCTTATCACAAGCATTTAAAAAACAACCAGTATTTACTACACTTGCTGAGAGTATAGCATGTCAGTTCATTTCCCCAATGGGAAAGCAGTTTAAAGATATCAAGTATTCTCCCAAGTCATAACAAAGTATACAAGTGAGGGAGGAGGTGATGGTAATAACTATGAAATGTCAGTTGAGAAAACAGAGTATAAATTTAAATGTCAAATTTAAGAGCAAAAATATATTATTCATATCTATCTGCATTAGTTTTCTCTTGTGTAACAAATTACCACAGACTTACTTGCTAAAAGCAACACTCCTTTATTCTGATCCAGTTCTGTTAATGAAAAGTCTGGACGGACTTAGCTTACCAAGACCGAATTCAAGATGTCAGCTGTGTTGGATTTATCTGCAATTCTATCTATTTCCAAGCTTATTTCTTTGGATAGCAGAATTCAGTTCCTTACAATTGTAGGAGTGACGAGGAAAAGAAAGAAAGAAGGCACCAATTCTCTCCCTAACAGGACAGGGTGGAAATTCTTTTTTCTTCCCTCATTCTTGCACCCTGACATTCTTTCCTTCAGATATTCTTTGTTTTTTCTATAAAAGCCAATTAAGGAATGACACTTAACAACTTTTCTTGGTATGGGGGCCCAGACCAGAAACCCACACTCCACGTTATAAAACGTTACAACCTGAAGGCTGGCCATTCTGACAGGCTGGGAAGAGAGATCGGCACTTCCAGGGAGTGAGGGATAAGACAGGAATTTATGCTGAACAGATTGGTCGAGTATACATATTCAACAGGTTACCGGAGGAACTATGAATACTTATGAAGGATACCCAAATGTATGCATATTAGGTTGACATGTATGTAACATACATCCCATGATCACTTTGAGGTAGGGACTTAACATTTAAATGTATTGTAATTAGGTCATATATGTGAAAAGGTGAAAGTCCATGAACTGTGCATCCTCAGGAGACCAGCCAGAACCAGTCCGTGGCTGCCAGTCATTTATTAAGAAGAAACCTTTTGTGGTCCGAAATAGCTGCCATGTCACGTCAGTAACTATATAAGCTGTGCAGGGGATAGGATGAAGTAACGGAAGAAGTCTTCCTTCTCGCCTTTTGTTTTTTCCATGTTAGCTTTGATAAAATCTAGTAATGATTGGCAAGGGGAAGGAGGGTAGAAGCAAATGGGACATGGCTGTCCTCCGTGGTGTCAGGAACTCGAAATTTTGGGATCTTTTAGTCAAAAAAGGGTCTATTAGTCTGCTGAAGGAGGGTAGTACTTTTATTTCAATTCTCAATGCCACCATGAAAGAGGCATTATTAAGCACAGTAAGTCCGGGACAGCTTTTCATTTTTCCTCTAAATTACAAATTTCATTGAAAATTCTATCTTTAGTATCATTCTTGTTATAAGTTTTGGGTATATAGAAATAATAGAGCACTACAGAAGTCATTTTGCAAAGTCCACAAGTTCACAAATCATTAATGATATGTATTTATGTTGCAAGCACTTTTTCAAAAGTATTGGGTTTATATTAGATATTAATATTTTTTTCACTTTTGCTACATCATCATAGAAAAGAGTTCCATAAGCAAGCCTCTAGTTGTGTAGAAATATTCTATATCACTAACAATTAAGCTTTTCTGCAAATATAAATGCTTTTTTTACAATGACAATTTCCAAGGGGAATGACTCAAAAGTTATCTTTGTCCTCGAAGTGCTAAACCTGGATAGACGAGGATTGAGGAGCTTCATCATCATTTTGTTTGATTTTCATGAATTATTGTCTAAAATGTGTTATTCAAAATGTGCTTCTGTGTTGAGATAAGAAAATTGCTCCTGAATATAAATCATTGCCAAATACATGCATACTTGGAATATATACTCAGTTGTTTCTTCCAATGTCCAAGCTATATTCCAGGCATTTTAAAATCATTTTAACATTTGAGGGACAGGGTACAATTATAATTGTTATTATTTCTGGCTATCACAGAAAGTTGCTTCAAAAAACACTAGTTGAACTAAGCAATAGTAATAATTATATGTTTCTTTTGCAAAGAAATCAAATAAATACTTTTATATATACTGCATAGATATGTTACATTATAATTAGTTGCTTACAAAATACAGTAGGAGCAGAAATATTTCTGATTATGTTGAAATTTAATTGCTTCTATAATTTAATAGCTTTGTTACATGACATTGAAGACATGGAGACGGAATTTTTCTGTGGGTTACTTTAAAATACACACACACACATATACCCCATATAAGTCTTGATGATGGGAAACATCTAGGAGAGAACTAAAAAGTGGGCACCTCTTGTGAGATGCTATTGCTGTTATTTATATCAGAAATAACCAGATAAGCTGTAGGTAGTATCATCTATCTTAACAAAAAAAGAAAGACAGAACATTTAAATTTTAGTATTTAACCTATTGGAAAGATAATTTCCAGCCAGAAAAATATTCCCTTGTGTCAAATTGGCCTCAGTTAGTCAATTAATTTCCCATCGGTGTTAGTGTGTGTATATCTATACAGATATATATGTGTATCTGTGTATATGTATATATGTATTAGATATATGTATGTGTAGATATACTCTTTCTATATATACACTTAATATTTATTTATTTATTTATCTTCCAACCATTGCTTCCCAGATCCCAATCTTCCCACTTTTCTACTCTAATATGACTTGAACCCAACTGCATTCTTTTAAAGAAAATAAGCACTGCAAAAAATAATTATTAAAGAAATAAAAAATTTCTTACCTTAAAAATTGCATTCCGACCTTCCCCAAAGCCAGCTTGTCTCAAAGTATGAAAGGCCAACTTTACTGTACCCAAGGTCTGGCAGAAACCCATGGGCAATTTTATGTGGATTCTATCTCCATTTCCGTCTCATCCTCTGGTTGATCTGATCTAGGGGATGAGGGGAGTGTACTTCACATTACACTTCAGGAGTCCAGCATTTTCAGCATTAATGAGCTTAACATTCCGAAGTAAGACTCTGCTCTCAAGACCAAGAGATTTTTTCATTTCATGGTGTGAAATAAGTTTCTGTTTTTTTTTCCTGAGGTTGTAGATGCAGTTATGAGTTTCAACCTCCTGAGAAAATCCTGCACTTTGTACATAGAGGATTTTTTCTTCGTCACTCCACAACAATCATTTGTTTATTGTATCCAGAAAGACATAGGGTAATAAGCATTTCCTAAGCCCAACTCACAATGGAACTGATTAGGGAATACCTAAATTGCCTATGGATGAAAAAGAATAAGTTGATACAAGATCCTTTTGACTGAAAACTCGAAAACACCCTTTGAAGAATCTAGAAACACACTTTCTTACACAGATCTTATGAATGTTTGGGCAGTTCTCCAAGCTTCAGTTCTGCCGTGTGTGCTAATCTTGCCTCGTCTGTCTTGTAGACATAACTTCAAGTCCCTCTCAGAAGTCATGTTGACCTAATAAGTAAATTCAGGTTAACTTCAATCTTGCCAGGATTCTTTCCCTGGTCACTAATAATCAGAACACATTTCTCATTTCAATTTTTTCCTTGCAGGATCCCCACCTTGCCCAAACCCAACATTTCCATCCCGGAGAAGGAAAAATTAGAAGTCATTATACTGTAACCGATTTAACACTGGCAGGTCATTAGACATGTAAAGGAATTTTTGAAGGAGGAAATTTTAGAAATGCCAATTAAAGTCACACTCACAGAGCTTTTAATAAGAAAAAAAAAAGTTGATTAAATATAGTCACAGCTTGGAATCACAAAAGGCATGAGCAGTGCCTAATAAATCTGACAATTTTTGAAGACAGAGCACAAAGAATCAGCAGGAGAAATCTAAGGACTAATCTTTCTTTGGTTTGAGAGCACTTTCAACACGCTACAGCACACAAAAGACTAATTCACGGGGTCAGGAAGTGTGACATGGTGGAGTGAACATTGAAAACAATCTAAGAAATTTTTAGATCGTAAAGGACTTCAGGTGGACAAAGTGCTTTAAAATCAATAGCATCTGACAGAAATTTTACTCAGACAGGGATCTAGTTTTAGACAATTTGACCATTAATTACTAAGGAAAAGGTATATAGCGTGAGATAAAATACGTAATTAATAGAAAATTCAGACTACTGGGAAGCCCATAAAAAGTAAAAATAAAACTGGACATTTTGACTAGTTTAAAACATTAGGAGAGAGCTTAGTTATAATTCTTTTAAATAAAGATTTAGCTAGGACACGAAAATTATGAGGTGATATTATAAGGACAAGGATAAACAAGGAAATAGAAATAGTGCCTATACATTCAGGCAAAGATATAAGCAGAGGGAAGAAAAGTTATTGAGTTTGGATATTAAGACCTTGTTTATCATTATTGATTGAGAATATAATGGAAAAAAATAGTAAAATGTGAGTCACTAGTCAAAATCAGTTCAAATGAAACAAAATACTTTTGAGCAATAACATTATTGCCTATTATCTGAAACTGACTTTACTTTGTACCTATAATTTCTATATTTTTAAAACATTTTACATTTCTTTACATTTTTTTCTTAGTCTCCCCAAGTCTAAAGCTCAACATACATGACTTGTCTGCTTCTGCCTCACACTTCCTCCGTGAACACATACTTAAGGCTTCTAAGTATGCCCCAGAATATCCAAATTCTATTACAGGTAAACTAACATAGTCTTATCTTAACACAGTGTTGTGCTCTATAAATCCTATCTCAAGTATCCCCATTTTTCTCTCCTGAATCTGCATTTCCTAAACCACTGAGGACGCCCATCACGTGGGGGCCCTTTACTAAGGTCTTGCTTCACATGTGAAACTTGTTACTAAAGTTTTAGACAAATGCGTTTCTCATTAGCTGTGCCATAGCAAAAAATGAACGAATGTGAGATTGTGAATAGCCTATAATGGCATACTTAGTAGGATATTTCATAAGAGCATTGTGTGTGGCTTTACAGTGAGGATTCCCGTAGCTAAGATAACAGCTATTTTTGAGTGTCTATGATGTACAGAGGCACTCTTTCTGATACTTTACACAAATTACCTAATTTAATGCTCTCACAAAAAGCTATTAAGTAGAAATTATTATTCCTATTTTATAGTTAGAAATTTGAGGAACAAAGAAGTAACTTCCAAAAAATCACATTATTCAATAATTTATTTTGGCATAGTCAGGCTTTGAGCTTTATTTCATCTTTCTCTAAAACTTATACTTGGAACCAGTTTGATACCCATGCACAGAGAAATAGGATAGCAGCAAAGTAAATGGCTCACAACACAATTTTACCTAAGGTCATCGCTTTCCTACTAGGATGTTAATTGAAGCCAAGATATAGATCATTACTGAAAAAGATCTGTAAAATGTTCTAATCTTGATATGCCTCAGAAATAAGAACTGTAGGATATTTGGCAAGAGAGGCAGCTGTCATTAGCTAGTAAAATGTAATTCTTTTAAAACAATGTTATAAGTACCTCACTGAACTGGGCTCATTTACACCAAATGAAGTTTTCAGACAAGATGATATTTTATTGACAGTATCCTACACTAATTGAAGAAACATGAAAACTTTGACCATTGAAGAAGCCACTCAAAATAACACTTCCTACTTTAAGTTAATTTTATCTGTGCATTTAAGGCAAGTTAATGAAAGTTATATTATAACTACACTTTTATATATAATAATATTCTAAGATATGAATATATTCTGCACTTGTTACACTGCATGTTAATAATAAATAGTGGCTGTTTAGACCAAATAGAAAAAGCAATGTCAAAGGATAAAACGAAGAGTACCAGAAAAAAAAATAAGAAGAAAATGAAGAAAACTCAGTCTATTAGTTACAAAGCAAATAACGAACACCAAGGAAGAAATTCATATAATAGTTCTCTGAATGGGGAAAGTCAAAAACTATTAAGTGCTAGAAAGGAGGCATTTGTACTTTATCTGAATCATTTAAAACTACTGTAGATAGGGAAAAATGAGTCTGTACTCATTTGATTAAAGTAAGTTGCATTGTTTGTTGGAAAGTAATTTAGTTCGGGCCAGCAATAAATTCCCAGAGATCACTTGGAACAAATTAAAATGAAACGCAGTTTAAAAATTTTTTAAGAAATTTTAGAAAAGTTTCAGATTTACATAAAGTTGTGAAAATTGTAGCGTTCTAACAGAATCCAAACCCAGTTTTCCCTGTTATAAAATCTTATATTAGTATGATACATTTGTCATATCTAATGAACTACTTTTACTATTGTTGCTAAATAAAGTTTATGCCTTATCCAGGTTTCCTTAGTTGTTACTTAATGTTCTTTTCTTTCCCAGGATTCCATCTGCGAGACCACATTACACTTAGTAGTCCTGTCTCCTTAGGCTTCTCTTAGCAATGACAATTTCTCAAACTGTCCTGGTTTGGGATGATCCTACCAGTTTTGAGAAATATTGGTATGATATTTTATAAAACACCCCTTAATAGTGATTTGTTTTGTATTTTTCTCATGACTAGGCTGGGGTAATGGGTTTTAGGGAAGAATACCACAAAGGGAAAGTGCCATCCTCATCACATCAGATTAAAGAACATACTGTAACATGAGTTATTACTATTGAAGTTAATTTTGATCATCTGGCCCAAGTAGTATTTGTTGGATTTCTCTGCTGTAAAATGACTCTTTTTTTTTTTTTTTTTACCCCCTTCTACTCCATGCCGTACGCTTTGGAGAGCAGCAAACAGCTGATATTTAAGGATTAAAGAGATACATAAAACCTATATAAAATCTTCAGAATTCTTCTACTTGAGAGATTAGCCTATTCTTCCCATATGTTAATTTATTTATTCAATCATTTATTTATACAAGTGTGAATTTATGGTTATTTACTTTATAGCATGGCCTATAAATCAATATTACTTTATTCTGTTGCTCAAATTGTTTCAGGTAAAGTCATGGAGAGCTTTTTCAGTTGGCTCCTGTGTCTCTTTGAAATGCCTCCATCATTGTGTTTTATTTTATATTTTTATTTTTAGAGCACTTCTTTCCCTGATACAGACCTAGAATCAGCCATTTGTCTAAGGGTCCTTGTTTTGTTTTTCCCCTGAAGAATATAAAAATCTAAAAATATATACATAAATATATAATGAGTAATAGAATACATATGCATACATATAAAATTCAATAAGTATATACACATATATTATATATATATATTCTGTATGGTGTGCATATATATTTGCATGCAAAATTCTATTTATATATTTAAATATCTAGTTTACATATCCTTATATGTGTGTGTATGTATATATATGTATATATGTGTGTATATATATATATATGAAATAAATCTGGATGCCAAACATGTATATTGCTAGTAGGATTTAGTACTTCTAGCCCATTTCAGTTGACAAAACAAGAAAACATATTTTTGTATTCTTATATACATATATATACACACACACATCTATAAATTTTTTATATGTGTTAATATATATCTATACTAAGTTAAACCTGAGTCTGTACTCTTATCTCCCATTACCACATGGCTCATTCTAGCCTTTTCCTCTTGCTTGTTCTCATGCCTACATTAAGGAACCTGGCCCCACTATCTGTAATTTATTCAATTAATTGTTCAGTTCCAAAATTCAGGGATAGTGGTTTCAGAATTAATAACCCATACCTCCATGGGAAACAACCTTATCAACCAGAGTACAGTGCTTATGCTTAGTTCCTTTTGCTTTTAGTAATATGGATGTCACTCATTTCCAAAGTTACTTAGGCTAGTACTTTTCCCCAACCAATTAATTGAGATTGTTTCATGCATTTATAATACAATTATACAATTTATACAAGTATACAATAATACATTTATAATACAATTAGATTGTTTTGTCACATTCTACTTTTCCTTCTTTTCATTCCTCTCTCTTAATGTTTTGCTGTTGTTGTTTAATTAATGTACATTAAAAGCCAGGCACAATGGCTCATGCCTATCATTGCAGGTACTTGAGAGGTTGAGGCAGAAGGATCCTTTAAGACCTGTAGTGAAGCTGTACTGAGCTGTGATCATGCTACTCAACTCCAGCCTGGGCAAAACAGAGAGACTCCATCACAAAAAACAAAACAAAAACACGTTAAAGTTCTTTTTGATATAAAATTCTACAGGTTTTAATAAATGTATAATGTCATGCATCAATCATTATCAAATCTTACCAAACAGCTTCACCACCCTAAAAATTTTCTGTGCATCACGTACTGAAACATCACTCCTCCTTGAACACCTGGCAACAACTGATCCCATTTCTTTAGTTTTGCCTTTCCGGAATGTCATATAATTGAAGTCACAAAATATGTAACCTTCTCAGACTGGCTTCTTTTACTTAGAAATATGAATTTATATTTATTCAAGCCTTTGCACAGATTTATAGATTATCTATTTTTATCTCTGAATAAATTCCATTGTATTCATGCGTTATAATTTGTTTATCCATTCACTTATGGACATCTTGCTTGATTCCAGTTTTTCATGATTTTGAATAAAGAGACTATAAATATTCATATGCAAGATTTTCTGAGGATGTAACTTTCAAACTAGTTTGGTAAATATGTAGGGGAATGATCACTGGATCCTATGGTAAAACTATGTTTTGTTTGGTGCAAAACTGATAACCTATTCTACAAAGTGACTGCATCAATTTTCATTCCCACCAGACTGAAAGAAAGGTTCTAATGTTCCACATCTTTGGCAGCAATTGGTATTTTCCATTGTACATTTATACTGTAGACTACTACTCAGCAATAAAAATGAGCAAACTCTTGATACATACAACAATCTGAATCTCCAGAGGATAATTCTGAGTGAAAAACAAAAAAGTCAATACCAAAAGATTATACACTGTATGATTTCTTAAAGTGTATATATATGTAACATTCTTAAAATACAAAATGTAACATTCTTAAAATTAAGGAAAATAAGGAAATGAGAAACAGAGACATGTTTACTGGAAGTTAAACTGAATATGAGGAGGTAGAGAAAGAAGTAAGCGTAGCTTTAAAATGTAACGTGAAGAAAACTTGCATTGGAAAATTGCTGTATCTTGACTATATGAATGTCAATATCTTGGCTGTGTGTTTTGTAAAATGTTACCATTGGGGATAATTAGGTAAAGTGATCATGAAATCCCTCTGCATTATTTCTTACAGATACACATGAATGTACAATTTTCTCAGAATTAAAGTTTACACATGGAAGGAAAATAGCTTAAACAAATCAGTGAATGAAATAGAAGAATATGGATCAGGGGTAAGAAGAATGAAAATTCATCAGGGCTGTGTTCTGAGTGTTGGCAAAAGCACAGACATGGATACGTTGTCCTTAGAGGGCAGGCTTTGGCAGGTTCATGTTTCTTCTTCACGGCACCAAATTTGGGCAAAGGACCTGGTCTGTTGAAGCGATATTTCCCATCCTCCCCCAGGTTATGTTTAAGTAAGACTATGTGAATTATTATAGCTATATATATAAATTTCAAACCAGCATTTAAGAAGGAGATGACCTCTTCTCTTCTCATTTCACACTGGAAGTCAAAATCCAGGGAAAATTTAGAAGTTATTTTTTCTTTATGGCATAGCCATTGCAATCTGGAACTCCAAAGACTGCATAACACAGAAGATTGCTCACCTACACCATTGGAATATACCATAACCAAAGATTGTTTTTTTAATTGTGTTCAGCCATATATTTTATGATACGTCTGTTACACTGCATATTGTTATCATAACAAATAAAATAATCTACTAATTATCCCTTCCCCCAAGACCTGGAAGACCAGATAAAGTCAACAGACAGACTTGGGAAATGACAGGCAACCTCAGCAAACAAAGTAATAACAAAACTTTAAAATATGGACTTATTTTGGACTCTCATTTAAAGAAAAAGTAATATTTATTGCCAGCCACATGTAATTAGAGATTAGTCATTCATGTGATGTTGCAACTATTTCACTTAGTTAATTCACGCTTTTGAAACTACAGGTGAAAAACCTCCTCATTTAAAGGAAGTAATAAAAAATACATTCTTATCTGAATGCACGGTGTTTTGTTCATGTAATCCCCATTAACACAAAATGGGAAAAGGTATGCATATAAATTCTTTCTCATTAAAGTAAAACTATGCATGTTAGCATTTTTACAGGTATATTTAAAAAGCATATATCCTGAATTGACAATAAAATTACCTAAGTTCAATTTCAAGTAATTGGAAAAACTATCTCCAACACACACAAAAACATACAGATTCATAAAAACAGACACTGTTTTTCTTCTTCTATTTCTAGTAAATAAAAATTGCGGAAATAATTCTTCATGCATTCTCATGATATTTTAACAATATGTTCATCACATAAAACACAAAAGATTAAAAGTGGACTGAAATTCAATAAAGTAACTTTAGTGTGTCCAGGAATAGCTGATCAAAAATCAGAGGTGAAAATTTTTGTCAAAATATGAAAAAATGACAGAGAGTTTACAAGAGCCCTAAATTATGTAGTTCTTTATGAGCCCTAGTATAATTCAACAATTTCTCTCAAATATTGAATTTTCATTTAGCAATTAGAAAAGAGTATTTCCTTGTAAGCTTTATATAATATGACTGAGTTCAAATTCAGATATTTAATTCAAATTCATGTAATAATATGATACAGCAAATAATTGTCTTGGGAAGTTTTATTAATGAATATGGGTCTATTTTCAGCCTAGTGCTTATGAGAAAATGTCATGTAAGCATGCTGGACAAGAACATTATTATACTGAATTTTACTCCATAAGCATTTATGTATGAGAAGGTTTATGGACAGAATCAGAAAAAAAATTCCTTTATTCAAGTAATATATAGGATGATAATCATAAAAAAGACAAATAGCAATAGCTAATATTTATTAGGTACTCTCTATCTATCAGGAATTTTATTGACCATTTTATATTACTTTTTCTTTTTTAATTTAAAAAATGGGATAAGTGCCCAATATTATTATAGTTTAACAGATGAGGAAACTAAAACATTGAAAGATTTAGCAAATCGCCCAAATCATTACAACTATTAAAATTTAGATCTGGGATTTGAATCTATATCTCTAATTCTATGTTCTTTACTGTGTTTTGCGCTGAATTCCAACTATTTTCTGTCTCCTCTCCTTTATAAACCTCTGGAAGATCCAGCTTGTGGACTATTTGACTATTTGTCTTTTTTGACTGCTTTCTCTCTTTTCTTCACTGTTCCTTTCAATATCACTTTCTACAATGTGGACTTCTGCATTACTCTTGTTTCTATGGTCATGATTTTACAATTTAGATCACTGTAATTATTTATTTATCACCAAGATAAATATGGTGATGGTACTGGAGAGAACCCATGTGATTTTGATATGAAAACAATGGGACTATCTCTGTGAACTGCAATATATTCTCAGTGAAAACATGACCAAGAATGTCAAGAAGGCTATAATAGGCTCAGAAGTTCTAAAAAGCTGTATTAGATTCCTGTGGCTGCTATGATAAATTACCACGAATTAGGTGGCTTCAAATAATAATTTATTTTTCTCTCTCATAGTTCTGAAGGCCAGAAATCTGAAAGCTAAGTGGTATCAGGGTTTCATTCCCTCTGGAGCATCTAAGGAGGGATCCTTTCTTGGCTATTCCCACTTCTGGTGGCTGTTGGCATTCCCTGGCTTTTTCAGCTTGTGGCCACATCATCCCAATCCTTGTCTCAGTCTTTATATCATCTCCAGAATCCCTGAAAACTGCCTCATGCCCCTTCTCAGTCAGTAGCCTTCAAAGAGAACTACTTTTCTCATGCCTCTCACAAGATTTGTTTTATATAAATACAGTGAAATAAATGGGATAATTTCTAAATTAAATTTATATAAATTCACAAAATTTATATAACTAATATTTTGCAAATGGAATCATAGAAAGACTACCCACTAAGCTCCCCAAAAAAACTTCAGTGATGATGGACAAGAAGAGATCAGTTGGACTCTAGAGCCTTTCCGGTACCATTAAAATTATTCATCACGGTCAATCACTTTTTCAAAACACTAGTAAGGCAGACAGGAGCCATTCAAAATGCCACTTATAAATTTTATGAGTAAATAATATTGTAAGAAAAGCTTCCAAAGATGTAGATTTTATTAGTTTAACCACATTGCATGAATTACACTACATTTTACAAAAGGAAGAGGCAGTAAAACTAGATAAAAGTGTGTAATCTGCTAAAAGTTAAATTTGTTAAAAAGACTAACCAGGAAATTAAGATGTAGAAGTTCTAATTTTAGGTTCCCTAGTAACTCAGTATACTTTTGTCTCAGTCTGTTCATGCTGTTATAATGGAATACCTTTGTCTTGGCAATTTATAAACAGAAATTTATTTCTCATAGTCTGGTGACTGATGAAGGATCATTCTTCATACATGGCTTTGTGTGGTATCCTTACATGGCAGAAGGGACAGACACTGTCGTCACATGGCAGAAAGGAGGGAAGGGTCAAAGCAGCTCGCTCAAGCCCTCTTATAAGGGCACTAATCCCATCCACAGGGGGAGAATCCTCATGACCTAATCCCCTTCCAAAGGTCCTACCTTTTAACACCATCACCTTAGGGGTTATGTTCCAATACATAAATTTAAAGAGGATAGTAACATTCAGACCATAGCAATTACCGTAAACAAGTTGTTTAATTTTGTGTCACCAAGTGCTCCAAATTTGAAAATCGAAATTAAAAACTTATGGTCTGCCAGACCTAGGTAAATGCTTAGAGAATATTGACTGGTAAGACCCATTCTGCATAAAATATTAAGCACTACATAATTGATAATATTATAATCAATATTTAAAATAAATTATTTTCTCAGTTAAAAATGAATATGTTTTCCAACATCCCCTTGCATGCATTCCTTTAAGTTTAGCATTATGCAAGAGTATATGAAAATCATTACTTACAAATACAAACTTCTTTTTTAAAAAGTAGACAGTTTAAAAATAGAATTTTTCATAAAACTATCTCCTTAGCAAGGACATTTTTTCACACTGGCTGACATCGTATTTGACTAAATATTAAACTTCACATTGTCCTGAAGATATTTTGTACATTTAAATTGCTGAAAAGGAAATTTTATATCATTTCATGAACTGGTATATACCAATAATATTTGTACAGAAAATTATGCATAAAAATTTATGCAAGTGTGTTTTAGAAATTCAAAGCCAACAATAGCCAAAATTCCCAAATTGTTCTTTTAGCCTCCATAACTATCATTAGATTTCCTGACAGTATGATGTCCTTTAGAACTTCTGGAAGCCTGGAGAACTTCTTGCCTTCACTCACAGCATAGCACATCCACCAGATCTGCAATGCAGGGATTATGTTGTTACCCAGCATTGTCTGTAGTGACAACAAGGCATTATTTTGGAGCCGGACTCTGGTTTAAATCCTGCTCACCATTTAATTTCCCAATGTCCTTGTGCAACTTTACTTATTCTTCTATGCCTTAGTGTCATCAAATGTAAATAGGAATAACATTAATAACTTCCTCATACAGTTTTTGTGAGGATTCAATTAGTTAAAAGAGTGCTCAAAAATGTGCCTAGTACCTTGTAAATATTTAATCAAAGTGATTGTGTGAATGAGTCATGATAATGATAATGATGATGATGATTTTAATCTGCTGCCTAAACTTTTTATACTACCAGACACATTGTGACAAGAGGCTAAAAATTAAAGTTCATATGTACTATTTGCACAGATAATAATAGAGGCAAGGGTTGGGAATGTAAACATGCTATGTATGACCAAACGTTAGGAGGTAAGCCAAAAACTGGTGATAAAATAGTGAATAAAATATATAGTGAAATATCGGGGGAGCCCTCTAGTATACATGAAAGTAATGCATATGATGTGAAATGAACATATTGCATGATAATCACTTGTGCATATATCTGTATCCTATTTTCTTCTATAATATACAGGCTATGATTGCTTTAAAATGTGTTGAATTCAGTTGACTTTCATGTATTAGCCACAAATTTTTATTTATATGTTCAATTCTAGAAGCACAGTTTCATGTCTTCTATGTCTACACATATACTTAATTATATCTCAACTATAGATCTGGGTGCTTTAGCAAGTAGAGAAATCCTGCAATGTTTATGTTTAGCTAAAGTTGATATTAGGTAAAAATTTTATTCATTACTCTGAAAACCTTCAGAAGATATTCCTTTATAAGTTAGCATAACCTTTAACTAAAAATGATAGGAATTGCAATGATACTGCAATGATGGGAAGTGGACTGTTGATCCACAAGCTTTGCATAATGTTCTTGAACTGAAACCTGTCTCTTTTGGGAAAATAAGAAACATATGGTCCAACGCTTCTGCCTCAAATTCCTGGGAGCAAAACAAGAAATCTCTAGAGAATGCTTTGAGCTGGAGAAGATGACAGAATTCATTCTCCCATGAATAAAAGGGAAAGAGAGTCCTGGCTGCATTCAGCTTCAAAAATCACTTCAGAAAACATGGCTTTGACAAGGACGTCAGCCAAGCAGGGAAGAAATAAGTAGAATACAGTGAATGGATGGGAGTGTAACAGGGATAATAATGATGTATTATCACCAATGATGCCGTAGATACTGAGATCTAATGAACACAGCTGTCCTATTGACAATTTCATGCTCACTACCAGTGCAATCACTACCACGAAAGAATTAAAAATTCAAGAGTAAACACTGCCAGGTGATTTAAATATGGGAATAGGTTAGTAAAAATTTTGCCACAAGCTATGTGTTCAACTACACATAAAATAACTAACACCCATTTAGAACTTTGTATGTGAATGGTATTCTAATTTTACAAACATTGTACATATTAACTAATATAATCCCCGCAACAACCTCATGAGGTAGTGCTAGAATCCTCATTTTACAGATGAAGATACTGAGGCATAGAGAAACTAAGTGACTTGACCACAGGAAGTTGCACACTAGAATCTGATCACTGACTTGCTTCATGGTGATTCATGGTTATTTTCCCATTGACACTCTGCCACAAATCCAAATAGACATACAAGTACAACACGAACCTTACATTACATTGATAAAAAGCCTGGAAGGAACAAGGCTCTTGAAGAAACTGAACTGCTAATGAGTCATCTGTGAATAAATAGTGAATTTCTCTTTTTAGTGTTTTTCTCTGGCATCTTTCACACCCACTAAATAAATTTTCAAAAACAATAAACAGCAGACAAAATGAGGCCAAATGTTTACTTACCTTCTGAGCTGTAGCTGTAAATTTACACTTCTAACCTTGAGAAACTAAACTTATAATTCTAGCTGACAAGAATGAGAAATTCTCAAAATCCTTAGAGACCCCTGCAAATACCTACACTTAGTACTGGCCCCTACTGCATGCCTAGACTGGCCAGAGAGCCCCTGATGACCAGGCTGCGCCACCATGTGCAAAATCATGCAGTTCTACACAGGTGTAATATCAATTCAGTTTGGGAGTGAAAATATTCTTTTTGAGTATCCTACAGTGCAGTAATTTTCTCTTAGAAATATTCACAACCAACATGAATAAGAGGTACATGTTATAGCCACTGCTTAATTAGCTAACAGTGAGCATGAGCTTGCCATGACACTGATCATGTCCTGTCCTGCAATACAGGCTAGTATACATATGTGTGTACACATACATACAAATATATATTCTACTTTGCCTTTTTGGAGGCAGTGACTGTCCAATTCACATCTTTTTCTTAGCATAGTTACTACAAAGCCTGGCTCTAAGCAGTCACTCAATAGTAATTGACTCAAAAATGTTAATAACAACAACAAAAAAATCTTTACACTGAAAAAAAACATTTTATACATGCCTAATTTAACTATTCCAAAATATACAATCTTCTCTTTAAGCCCATTCATATTCTGAATGAATCCATAAACTTCTCAACAAATTATCATTTGTGGTCAGAATACCACATTCAATGAGTCAGAATTTATTTGTAATGGAGTGATAATTTCTTACACTTATAATGAATGTTATTGTATTCTTTGGATTTGGGCTTTGTAATCAGATAGCCTTGGGCACTGATACCTACATCTGTGTAGATTAGGTTTAAGTATATAAATACTCATACATGTATTTTCTTACCTTTTAAGGAAAATTGTAATAATATAATTTCATAAAGTTTGAGGGAGGATTAAGTAAAATATGTTAGCACTAGCATAATTTAATTTATCAGTAAATATTAGCTGTTATTATAATTAATAGTTTTTTAGTGAATTTTAATCTCATGATAATCCCTGAAATATCTAAGAATTATTTACATACGAATGACAAGCTCAGAATGACCAGCTTAATTACTAAATTTTTACCTGTAATAAGTGGAAGATTCATGATTCCTTGAGCAAGTACAGTTTTTTATGACTGAGCTTGAATTAGGAGTTGATAGATTATTTTTTATACCTAACACTCAGCCAGTTATATTTTGGTCATTATTTTGTATTTTTAAACACACATAAAAAGGTATAGTTAAGTCAGCATTTCTCAAATTGTCTTCCTCTGGGACATGTTTATATGCATCCTTCTTTCTTCATAAATAAAAAGGATTAGATATTTCCAGGCTATACCCAAACAGATAAAGGGCTTGGAAGTCATCATTTCTATTCTCACAATAAAAAAAAAAAGCTGAGCAATCTTAAAATTAACAACTTTTCTTAGATCCATCAGAAGATGGAAGTCACAGGGCAACTTCTACCCAGAAAACTAGAGACAGAAGAATGCATGAATAATACCTTACAGTCAGAAGCTGCTAGAGACAGTAACTGCTAGGAACAATGAAATGTTAATTGTTAAATTTCTGGAAACTAATTGTCAATTATTTCAGATTTAAAATCTTTTAAGGACCCCAGTCTTAGAGATCCCCCACACATCATGAAATTTACCTCCAAAAATCCCACTAGATCCTCATGATAAAGATTGAATTGTGCTTAGGTCAATGGAAGGGGGGAAACTAACCATTTTGAAATATGACCAGAGATTTCTGTTTGCCATAAAAAAGGACTCCACTGAAGGGAAACGACTTTATCAGACCTTGATTTGGTCTAGAGGAAAAGGAGTAAGACACCTAGAGTTCGCTCTAGATTTCTTGTCTCTCCCAAGGGAAGGGTGGGGGAAGGCTAAGAAACACTGCTGAAGGCCAAGCCAAGGGATTCTGGCTCACTAAAAGCAGAGATTTAACCATAACAGAATAGAATACTTCCCTTTATAAATATGTTAGCATTATATCAACAGGAGTCTGGTATGATAACAATGGGGTACATCGGAAAAAAACTCCAAGTCACAGGGATTTGTTAAGGTGAAGTTTCTAGGGAAATGCAAAGACAACAGGTGAGACAAAATAAGGACACCAGAGAAAACTGAGGACTCTGACACCTATAGTTCAAGGAAACATTAAACATAGCCTATCTCCAGCCAGAAAAGCAAAAATACTTACAATAAAGGACTATTTAAATGAGTAACTATTAGTTAATATAGCATGTCTGGTTTCAACAAAAACATGGCACTCTAAAAAGCAGCAAAAATGAAACCATATTCTAAGGATGTAAAGCAAGCATTAAAACTGGTTTAGAATGGATATGGCAGATATTTTAGAATTATCAGACAGGAATTTTAAAATTATTATTATTGATATGCTGAGAAATCTAATGAAAAAAGTGGAAAAATGTAAAAGAAAAACAGATGAACAGGGTAAGCAGAAAGACAGAAACTAGAAAAAATTTAAAATGGTATAAATAAAAAAACACTGTAACAAAAATTTAAAAATACCTTTGATGGACTAATTTATAGATTGTATATAGCTAAGGAAAGAATCAGTGAGCTTGAGGACACATCAATAGAACTTCTCAGTTGAAAACCAAAGAGACAAAAGAATGAAAAAAGCAATTGAACAGATATCCAAGAACTGTGAAACAACTACAAGAGATGTAGCATATGCATAACAAGACTATCAGAATGTCAGAGGGAAAGTTGCAGAATATATATATGAAGTAATAATAGATGAAAATTGTGAAAAATTAGGGACATACAACAAAATACAGAACCAAGAAGCTGAGAAAATACCAAGAGGATTAAATATCAAAATATTTACAGTAGGAATATTATATTTAAACTATAGAAAAACCAAATATAAACTCAAAATCTAGAAAGAAGCCAGATGGGGGAAATTTACCCACAGAAAATGAAGGATATCAATTATATTTGACTTCTCTTTAGAAACTATGCATACAAGAAGAAAATCGGTCAAATTATTTAAAGTGTTAAAAGAAAAAAAAATAGAACTGTGTATCCAACATAATTATTTTTCAAAGGTGAAGGAGAAATAAAGGTTTTCATATACAAAAAAAACTGAAGTAATTCATCACCAATACACCAACCTCGCAAGAAATATTAAAAGAAGTTTTCAGAAAAACAGAAAATATATTTTAGAAACTACCATCTATGCCTAGGGGCAGTAAGGAACAAAAGAAAAGAAGCAGGTTGCTAACCATGGATGATATGCCTCTACATAATTGAGAAAAGTTGCAGAACCAAAGGCTCCTTTCCCAGAAGGAAGATAGAGGATTGAAGAATGTTTTCAACATTCCCATCCATTAGGTTCTCTGCTCATCATTCTTTTGGTTCTCTGCCCATCATTCT
>RJWJ010006758.1:0-60837 GCA_004363605.1 Indri indri | reverse complement strand
AGCTGGGACCACAGGCATGTGCCACCATGCCTGGCTGATTTTTTCTATATATATATTTTTAGCTGTCCAATTAATTTTCTTTCTATTTTTGGTAGAGATGGGGTCTCGCTCTTGCTCAGGCTGGTCTCGAACTCCTGAGCTCAGAACGATCCGCCCACCTCGGCCTCCCAGAGTGCTAGGATTACAGGCGTGAGCCACCGCGCCCGGCCTAGATCCTATGACTTTTAATTACTCTCCGTTATCAGTACAGTCTCACTTTGTTGTGGAGATTAAGTCCTGTTAATTTAAAAACTTGAAACCCAATCTCTTCTCTTCCTCTCCGTCTATACTGACTAGGTCCCTGTGGCTTTAAAGCTTAAAGTAAAAAAGGAAAACAGGATTTGCACACCCTTAACCAGTCAAAGGTGTATTGTCAGCGGCGGAGGGGAAAGAAGAGTGAAACATGTAGAACATCCAAATGGGCAAGTTTGTAGCTCTTTTTTTATTGGGCATATGCACTTTATGATTATCTTCGTGACTATCAGCTAAAAAGAGGCAGGTGACAGTTCCAACAAGTTTCGGTATGTCTGTTAGAGCATCACGTACTGCCTGGCGTCTTCCCTAGGCATGTGCCGTCTATCCCTCCACATCTTCCTGCTGACCCTCATCTAGTGACATTCACAGTTTCTCCCTCTGATATGTGCTCTTTGTACCAAAGCTGTGGGTGCCCCACCAAAGCTGGAGCCTCAAATTTATCTTCCTCGGCCAGCCATCCAGATTGCATTGACATTCAATAACTATCTTCTGTACCTTTTAGGAACCAAAACCTGAGTAGAAAAGACTATAGTTTTCTCTTTACTTGGCAGTCCCGCAGGAAACAATCCACTATCCAATTCCCTTTTCCTTCGATCAAGAGGGAAAAAAATCATCAAATTGAGGCCCTGTGCAATTATTTCAGCGTAATCTCTGTCTTTAAAACCAAATTTTCATCTAACCAAAGTAATTTTCTTCACCGTGATTTCTATAATTTCTGTCTTTGAAAGTTTTTTTTTTTTCCTCTTAATCACTCAAGGCAAAAAACAAATCTCCAAATTATATGTGAAATTTCCTTTTATGTAATTCAAAGAATTTAGCCAAATAATAAATTTTATCAGGTTTAAATATGGTGCAGATCAAGTTATTCTTTATTTTTGCCTCTCACTACAAGCAGCAAAAGCAAACTAGCAAACTCTTGTAACCTCCTGTATGGTCAATCATAATAAGTCATTAACTAAGTGATTTCCCTTTGGGTACTCTTTTCCAATTTCTAAATCATATTGCCACATGCTTCTTTAAACCAATCTATATTAATTTTTGCTTTCATAAAGCCACCCTCCTGTAAAAACGGAGACTTCAATAGCTCCTTTTGCGAAGTGCAAACTCCTTGATATATTAATAGTATTCATAGATTCAGATCTCTCTAAATCAGTCCCTGACTTTTCCCCCTGAAACTTTGCTTCAGCTGAACTGGCCTATTCACCATTTCCAAGATATAACTTGCTCATATATACATAGAATATATATTTTTTTCTTCTTTGCTTAACTAAAGCCCACCCTTCCAATAACTACCTCGAGCTTTACATTTCCAATGAAACATTCTGGGCAACACTATCCTCCAAATCCTTAGAGCAGCTTTTGCCTAATGAATTTCTTTTTACTTAACATTGAAATTTTTGAGAGTTTATATGGTTTAAATCCACATTATTTGTTTTGCATACATTATTTCATTTACTACTTCCAGACGACTTAGAGAATGGGTATTACATCACATCTTTCAGACAGAAACCTAAGCATAGACCTGTTTTAAAAGACAATCAAGTTTCTTTATACGGCCAGTCCAGGATTCAAACAATGGTGTACTAATTGTGAAATCCTTTTATTTTTATTACACCATATTTAGATATTTGAGAGATCAAAATTGATGGAGACAAAGAAAAGGACTTTTGATTTCATGATTTGAAACATTGTTTTAATGGAATATTGGAAACTGAATGCAGTCTAAAATTACTAAGGAGCAAAACGGGTACTAAAGAAATGAAGTAATGAGTCTGCTTAATATTTTGATTCATTTCGTATCATTTTATATATGACATTTAAAAATTACCTAGAAGAGTCCCATGTAGCTACCTAGAAATTTAAAGTAAAAATAAAATGAAAGGATGGAGAAGAAAAATAAATAGAAGGGTTTTCCAGATAAAATAAACCTATGCTGAGAAAATTCTTCTGTGGATAGCCATTTTTATGAAGGGCATTATGTTGTTAAGATATATTCTAGGTGAGGTAACATCAAACAGCAGCCTGTGACAGCTAATAAATGTCATATTATCACAGAAATTTGGAAACTATTTGTATGCCCCCTTCCAATGACCTTTGCTTTACATTGTGTTCGCATGGAATCATTAATAAGTATGGTTAAAGGGGAATTGAAATTCATGCAACTATGCCTGAATTATTTCTAGAAAAATAAAAAGTACCATAGGAATAGGGTTTAAAATTAATGTGTACATTTTTCTTATTAATAATTATGCCCATTTAAACAACCATTACTCCCATAATGTGAATTTAATGAGGAAAATATATGAGATATTATTAATTTTCTTTCTGTTAAATTAACAAGCCCTTTTGCTGACATCGAACATAAGTATCATTATGGTAAAAATCAATTAAAGTCAAACAAAGTTGATGAGGACTCAAAAATAACTTTAATACAGGTTTCTACACTAATGTAAGCATGTCATAAATAATTAATGTGGCGACTGATATGGCATTCTACAAGTTTTACATCTATTTTCATACTATTTCCCATTAAGTCAACATAACATTGTGAGACTAGTGTTGACCAATATTTGAAAATCTTTTATTTTGAAATAATATCAGAACAGAAAGAACAAAAAATAATACAAATAATTCATGTATACCCTTTATCCTGATTCCCCAAGCATTGACATTTAAAATTTTTTTTTAAATTTTTAATTATTATGGGTACATAACAGTTATATATCTTTATATGCCATGTGTGATGTTTGGATACAGGCATACGATGTAAATTAATCAACTTGGGAATTGGAATGTTCCTAACATCAAGCATTAACATTTTAATACACTTTATTATTGATATTCTTTCTCTCTCTCTCTCTCTCTCTCTCCACACACAAACATAGGAACACACACACACACACACACATACAAAATAGCTTCTGAACTATATGAGTAAATTACAGACATCATGCTCTTTACCTCTAAGTACTTTAGTGTGTATTTCCTAACAATGAGGATATTCTTATACATAACCAGAGTACAAGGTCATAATCAGATTATTAACACTGATGCTGTATTATTATTCAATATACATACCTATTCAAATTTTCCTTAGAAGTATTTTTTAAAGTGTGCTGCACATACCTTAAAGGTATGCTGTATAGGCATACCTTATTTTATTGCACTGTGCTTTATTACTTCACGGATACTGCATTTTTTAGCAAATTGAATATTTCTAGCAACCCTGTGTAGAGCAAGTTGATTGGAACATTTCTCTGACAGCATGGGTTCACTTCATGTCTCTGTGTCACATTTTGGTAATTCTCATAGTATTTTGGCTTATGCATTATTATTATATCTATTATGGTGATCTGTGATCAGTGATATTTGATGTTAATATTGTAATTATTTTGCAAACTTAATCAATAAATGTTGTGTGTGTTTTGACTGCTTCACTGACCAGCCATTCCCTGGGCCTCCCTATTACCTGAGACACAATAATATCGCAATTCGGCCAATTAATAACCTGAAAATGGCCTCTAAGTGTTCAAGTGAAAGGAAGAGTTACAAGTTTCTCACTTAAAATCAAAAGCCAGAAATGATTAAACTTAGTGAGTAACGCATGTCAAAAGGCAAGACAGGCCAAAAGCTAGGCCTTTTGTGCACAATAGTTAGCCAAGTTGTGGATGCAAAGAACACTTTTGTTCTTGAAGGAAATTAAAACTGTTACTCCAATGAACACATGCATGATAAGAAAGCAAAACAGGCTTATTGCTGATATAGAAAAAGTTTTAGTGGTCTGGATAGAGGATTAAATCAGTCACAATATTCTCTTAAGTCAAAGACTAATCCAGAGAAAAGCCCTAATTCTCTTCAATTTTATGAATGCTGAGTGAGCTGAGGAAGGTGCGGAAGAAAAGTTTGAAGCTAGCAGAGGTTGATTCATGAGGTTTAAGGAAAGAAGCTGTTTCCATAACTGAAATTACAAGGTGAAGCAGTAAGGGCTAATGTAGAAGCTGCAGCAAGTTATCCAGATTGTTTAGCTAAGATCTTTTTGCAATCTCATGATCAGACTCGAACAGGTGAAGAGTTGCTTTTTATGAGTGAGCGTAGAAAGTGGTTTCTTGAGATGGAATCTACTCTTGGCGAAGATGTTGTGAACATTGTTAAAATGACAACAGAGGATTTAGGATATTACGTAAACTTAGTTGAAAAAGCAGTGACATGGTTTGAGAAGATTGACTCCAATTTTGATAGAAGTTCTACTGGAGATAAAATGCTATCAGACAGCATTGCATGCTGCAGAGAAATCTTTCATGAAGGGAAGAGTGATTGATGCATAACACCAAAGACACACAAATGGCCATAAAAGTAAATGAAAAAAAGCTCAACATCGCTAATCATCAGAGAAATGCAAATCAAAAGTACAATGAGATACCATATTACCCCATTAATGGCTTGTATTAAAAAGATAGACAATTGCAGATTCTGGAAAGGATGTGGAGAAAAGGGAACTCTCATACACTGTTCGTGGGAATGAAAATTAGTACAGCCACTATGGAGAATAGTATGTTGGTCCCTCAAAAAACTAAAAACTACCATATGATCCAGCAATTCCACTACTGGGTTTATGTACAAAAGGATGGAAATCAATGTATCAAAAAGATATGTGCACTCCCATGTTTATTGTAACGCTGTTCACAATAGCCAAACTATGGACTCAACGTAAGTGTTCATCAACAGATGAACTGATAAATAGCATGTGGTATATATCACAATGGAATATTATTCAGCTATTTCAGATATAAATGGGAGATAAAAAGCTTACATCACTGATTTCAAATGCAAACCTGTATCCACTCTAGAACGTACCACTTATAATGTGGTGTCATCTATTATGAATATCTCTCATTTCTTTCATACAAGATATATGTCAGTAATTTTGATGCACATTTCTGAATAAATGTACACACTCATGCTGCTCAGGTTTAACTTTATTAGCTGTTAGTTAATGTGGTTCAAAAGCTATTACTGTTGGTTTTAGTAAATTAAAAATCAGTATGATTTAGATCAGGGGTTAGCCAATATTTATTAGTTCATCCCTAATATTTGGCCCATTTCAAGAAAATTTGATTTGGTCTTATTGCAAAGTTCTTATTCACCCTCCCTTATTCCTGAGAGTAAGTTTTTAGTCCAATCAA
Source organism: Indri indri (assembly GCA_004363605.1). NCBI lineage: Eukaryota > Metazoa > Chordata > Mammalia > Primates > Indriidae > Indri > Indri indri. The sequence goes on along the minus strand of RJWJ010006758.1, from coordinate 55,360 downwards.
CTGAATGCCTGCATTGTTTTCCACTAGTAAGATTCTTGCCTGGATGACTTGTCCGATACCTCGACCTGTGTGCCAGGCTCTTAGCTAATTATTTTCATATTTCATCTCAATTGATCCTCTAAACAACATTAAGATCAATGTTATTAATTATTAATATTATTAATTAACCTCACTGATAAGTAACTGGTCAAAGTCCTAGACAACAAAAATACATAGGATTTAGAATTTGATCCTAAGTGTGTGTGGCACAAAGCAGAACCTAAGTTTTTCACCATTATTGCCTTTGTTCTACTGTGAAGTTCCCATTACCGTGGCTTCCCATTCTCCTGTCAGGCTTTGCTGAAAGGCTATCCCTCACTCCCCTTGTTCATCTCAAGAATCTCTGACTACAGCATTCCCTCTGCCTTCTCAGCCTCATCACCTGAGGTTGATATTGTACCCACTTAATTGACCCCAAACATCTGCTGCATGACTCATGTTGGAGACGTTTGCTACACTGGTCATCCATAGCTTATTCATGCATGGCACATAGTAAAATGTTTGGTCCAGAGGTTGGAGGAGGGAAAACTGCCATAGCTAGTCCCTTGTGCTGCTTCCTGAGCTGTTCCCTCTTTCAGCCTGCTGCCTTCCTCTTTTATCCATAAGAAATAAATTTGATTTGTATAAATCATAACCCCATGTGTAGTCACAAAAGCTATGACTCAGAATCTTGACACCTCTTTTATGAAAATGTATTGACCCTTCCCTTACTATTGCTTATTTTTTTGGAGGTTAACCCTTTGAAAATGCAGAGACAAGAGAGCTCTAGAATAATTTACCATACTACAGAGGTGCAAACAATACTTTATGTCTGATTACCTTAAGAGTTGAAGGGAGAAACCTTAATATAAACAGAGATTATCATATTTTTTTTATATAAAATCTTTGTAGCTAAGTGGAAGTACCTATTAAAGACTGAATTTTATTTTATTCTATTTTTTTTTCCTAAGAAGTTATTGGAGTAGCCTCCGAGAGTAACTTTAATTTCCTTTTTGCCATGACTTGGTGGCTTGATTTATATAATTCATTATCCTGATTTATATATGTCATTCATTTGCTTTCTTCCCCAAATCCAGAGACCTTCCACATGCAAAGATGGTGGCAGTGAACATGAACATGCCGATACCTAAAAGTGAACAGGAATGAATAATGTATACATGCAAGGCATGTTTAATTTACAAAGTTAGACCTGCAGTTGTAAGGTTCTGTGCCTGCTGACGTTCCCTCTACTAATTTTTAATGAGAGAGTAAGAAGCCTGGAAACTATATTAGATTTCTTAGAACAGAAGTGCAAAAATAAGATGGGGTATGTTCAATTTAGAGTATTCTGTATTCTCAGAAGGCTTCCCCTGAAATACTGTAGGAATGGAATACAGGATACATGCTAAAGAAGGAAAAGAAGAAAACTGAATGGTAAAAGTGTTTCATAAGAGTACATTTACGTGAATTCTTTTTAATGGAAAGCAAGATATTTATAATACTGAGACTATGCAGTCACTAGACCTTAAAGTTTTAATATACAGATAAATGTAGAGTCTTACATGAAGAGAAAACTGTTGTTATATTGTTCTTTTATAGTCTTTTGAGGACTTTCTAAAAAAACTCCAGTTTGGAGAGCTGCTTAAAATAGATCTCTAAAAATAGCAAGTAATAAAATTAAAAAATTAAAAACTTTTTATGTATTGTATGTTGAAAAATCACCTATATATTCTCATCTAGGGGAAACCTTTTATAAAAATATTCATGTTTTCTTTAATATGTACTACAGAAATATATTTACCTAACTAAAAATGCACATAAAGTAAATAGTGAATACATACTGATACAGACAATTTTACTTTAATATTAAACTATATAGAAATTATATGAAGAAGTTGCAAAATAAGATACTTTTTTTATAATTGCATTGAATTCTTTTTGTATTGATTTACTGAATCAGCCTGGTCAATGGTCAAAACAATCTTAAATATATTAAAATGAAATACCTCAAGTATTTTTTAGGTCTATGGTTATTAAAGCAACTAGAGGTCATTTTTTTCAAGTCAAAATCTGTATATTATAATTCTTGCAATTTAGAACACTCTTGACATCCACGAAGTGTTTTCCACCTCCTCTGAAGGAATCCATTTCTATATGTTTGCTGCTTTTGAATTCTTCAATGATTGCCTGTTAAATATTAATACAAGAAATATTTTTGTGCTGAGATTTGGAGAGTGGAAGCAGCAGCTATTGCTCTTGTACTCAAAAGGCTGGAACAGGTGCCTTTGTAGCTCTCATGCATCCTGCTTCTCTGCTGGCTCACTTGGTGTGGGTGGGGCAGCTGCCAGGCCTGCAGCTGCTCTGCCTTGACCTGGTTGGTAAAGCTTTGCAGATTCCTGGGTTTAGCATATGCTTAGCATTGTGATGGAGAGTGATAGCTTTTCTTGCAGGACACCTAAGGGTTCCAGTCCATCCTTATGGTTTCCAGCTAGCTTATGCTCATGGATTCCAGATCATAATCATAGTTTTAAGTTCATCTTTGTTGTATCCTCTTTACATTCATATTTGCTTCTTAATTGCCATCACGTGGACCTCAAGCAATAACAGTCAAATAGTGTTTACCCAACACTCAAGATGGCTTAGTGGCCCTGCTTTTCTGGTTGAACCCTAACTGACACAACTATCGTCATCATCAGAAAAATAATTTGTAGATCAGGAAAGCAACACTAAAATGAAATTTAACCTAACAACATAAGAAGAAATACAAATATGTCTATAAAAATCTTGAAAATCTTTTAAATTTATAATAATCTTTATTCCTTGACATTCTAATTTAAAGAATCCAGAAGACTAAAAGGTATGAGTAATTAAACTATTGTTTCTGAGCTTCAAATCTACCCTTCTTTGTGATTCTGGAGACAGAGTTCTACAAATTCTATTTCCTCCTTGTTGGCTGGAATCCTACTGAGTTCTACAAAAAAGAAGCACCAAAGGAATACTGCATGACAAGAAAAAGAGAAGCATTTGCTTGTTCCTCTCTCTTTGCTGTTCTTGTTAGTGTTGGTAGCTCATTGCTCTGACAACTGCACTCGGTTATAGTATCCAGCTTCTTCAGCGAATTCTAGACCCAGTTTACCCAAACCCACCAACCAGCTTTGTCTTTCCTCAGAAGTCTGAGCCCTTGTTCTATGGGGGCCCTCCTCTTACCTGCTGAGACTCTAAAAACAAACAAACAAACAAACAAACAAACAAAAAAGTTTCCCTCCTTAGAATTCTAAGTACCTGCGTTGTAAAGTCTCTCATCTGTGCTTCTTTCTGTTCTCCTCAAACTGTTTTATTTCTTCCCCCATCCTAGGAACAGTATTTACTTCTTATGTTAGCCCAGAGTTTTATTTGTTCAGTATTCTAACAGTTGTTTAACAAGTTCCCTGTATTAAATTATGTCTGTTAAAAATTCTCAACGCTTTTTTTTCTGAATTCCCAACTAGATTGTACTAAATATGACACAAGTTCCTTTCACTATTTTGTACAGTACCTTCATTTAGTACTCTATAAAATTCTGAATGACAGGCTAAAACATCATCTGGATTACATATGGAAATGCAGACAAATCGTGTGACCTTTAGTTAGTTAACAAAAAGACATATACTGGGTTGAAGTAAAGCAGATTATTTTTGCCATATTGCATATGACCATAAAATATTCAGCTTAATATTTTAATACTGATTTTCCTTTCTAGAATACATTGTTCATATCCATATGTGTGTCGATTTTGGTTCAGCATATGATTCATTTTTTTAATTTCTTGGTTGCCCTTTGTTCCATTAGCATTAATAATATGTGTTTACTTTTTCTGCACAATAATTGAATAATTATTCAATTGGAAAGTTTTCTTTGAGCTTATGCCTAAAGAAGTAAATTATCATATCAAGCATATTAAGTAGGAATTAGATTAAAATACTTGCCATTTTAGAAGAATTTTCTACTGAAAACATTATTCAAAGCCCCAGATAATTTTCGTGATATTTTTAAAGTCTATCTTGGATGAATATTTACCTTGTTCAAGCCAATTGCTATATTTATACTTGCTATTTCTCACAGATTTTTTTCACACGAACAGTTCCTATTTTAACACTTTATCAAGGCGTTATTTTATGGATAGTTGCATCTGAACTTTGTATCAAATAACCTGCTGGAACATCTAAGTGTGACATGCTATTTCTAGGATGTTTTTGAATCAGTTGATAAATGTATTATCTTCTGAATTTTATATATATTCATTGGGTATTGACTTTGCTGGAAAGAAATTGGAGTCCCTTCAGGGCATGTGTGTGTGTGTATGTTTATGTATGTGTATGTGTGTGTTCGTATAGGTAAGAAAGAAGCAAGCAAGATACAGAAGACTGTGGAAGTAAAACTGTGGCATTCAGAAGTAAAAGGAAAATGTCAGCTTACCTCAAGCCCTGAAAAACAATCTTTTAAAAGTTCAGCCATGCCCACATTAAAAAGCAATGATCTTTAAATGTGTTAGACAACCAGTAATATATATTTTTATATATATATACATATATATATGTATATATATGCACACACACTTAATTCTAGTTTAGTTTTTCTCTTGGTGATTAAATTTTAGGTTTTGGTTAATAAAATGGTCAAAAATTACACAAATCAAATATTTCCAATTATGAATCTTGCTTCCTGGATTGTAAGTATGCCTAAAGACTGTTTAAAAGTATCTGAAAAGAAGTCTTGAACAAATAAAAGGTCAGTTTTTAAAGCAGGCTTCAAGGTGAAATGTAACAGTTTTACGAGGGAATTTAGAAAATAAGCACAGGTGTATTTTTGATAAAATGATCTCTTTTCCTTTGGGCAAATACCCAGTAGTGGGATTGCTGGAGCAAATGGTAGGTCTACTTTTAGTTCTTGGGGAAATCTCCATACTGTTTTCCATAGAGGTTGTCCTAATTTGCAGTCCCACCAACATTGTATAAGTGTTCCTTTCTCTCTGAATCCACACCAGCAATTATTGTTTTTGGACTTTTTAATAAGGGCCATTCTGATGGGGGAAGGTGGTATCTCATTGTTTTAATTTGCATTGCTTTCTCTCTGCATCCTTGTAACCAAAAACATTTGTACCCTATAATACTTTGAAATAAATTAAAAAAAAAAAAAAGCAGAGACTAGTTGTGCCTAGGGGCAACTATGCCTGGAGTTAGTCCTTTCAAATGCTTAGCACTCCATTTACCCTAGATTAATTTTTTCCTGAGTCAATCTGTTTCTCTCTCTCTCTCTCTCTTTCTGTAAATGTGAATGAGAGACAGAAAGACTGTCTACTGACAGCCCCAGCATTACATGGTCTTTACCCCTTATTATTCCATATTAAGGGAGGGAGTTTTACTTAACTTTTATATGTGAACTTTTATTGGGGGACTGTGATTAGATCAGTTTGAATCAAATGATTTTCTCTTGGAACAATCGCTGTAAACTGGGGAAATAGGAATTTTGATTGGGTAAGTCTGCACTATGTATCCACCCTAAAGTCAAATTACATATAAGGTCTCTATCCATATTAACTTATCTGACAGTACAATGATGAGTATGATTTGTATAACCCTGAGATGTAATAAGAAATACTTACCTTCATATCACACTAAGAGTAGAGGAGAAAAATAATCAGAAATAGTTGGCTTTTATATTAATAAATGAAGTTATTTATTTCATATAATTATCCAAATTCAATTGCTTTTCCCCCAAGTTTTTAGCTCTCATATAATGAAATTACTAACCCTGTGAGTAAAGAATAATTTGGTTTAATGTTTCCATTTATACTAATGAAAATAATATTTTATAATTTTATAAAAAGTACATGAGCTGGTAGGGCATCTGACTTCTAATACCTATTATTCCATTTTATGAGTGTTTGTTGAAAATTTCTGTGCTGTGCCTTTCACATAGCCCAGTTAACACTGTAACACATGACTCAGAACTTCACATAATCTGGATTGTCTCCTTTGTAAATTACTCATCTGGAAATATTTCACACAAGGAAAAGTGAACTGCTTCTAAATAACCGGTAAGAGGCAGTTGAAATCTAGACACTCCATGAAGATTTTCAACCATTGTAGTTACAAAAAATTGTTGCCTGACTCTAAATTCCTTCAGCACATGCCATATAAACCTGCAGTCCACAGACTAGTACCAGTTCATGGCCTGTTAGGAACCAGGCCACCCAGGAGTAGGTTAGCGGCGGGCAAGCCAGCAAGCGAAGCTTCATCTGTATTTACAGCCACTCCCCGTCACTGACGTCACCGCCTGAGCTCTGCCTCCTGTCAGATCAGCAACGGCATTAGATTCTCACAGGCGTGCAAACCCTATTATAAACCGTGCATGTGAGAGATCTAAGTTGCCTGCTCCTTATGAGAATCTAATGTCTGATAATCTGAAGTGGAGCTGAGGCAGTGATGCTAGCTCTGGGGAACAGCTGCAAATACAGATTATCATTAGCAGAGAGGTTTGACTGCACAGAGACCATAATAAATCAATTGCTTGCAGGTTCATATCAAAACGCTGTCAGTGAATGGCAAGAGACAATTAAGCTGCACTAATAGAAATAAAGTGCACAATAAATGTAATGAACTTGAATCCTCCCAAAACCAGCCTCCCTACCCCCCATTCCATGGAAAAATTGTCTTCCATGAAACTGGTCCCTGGTGCCAAAAAGGTTGGGATGGCTGAACCATTGATTCATTTCTTAACATTACTGATTTTATCGTTCATTTCTGTGGGGTTTTATTTAGTAGCCTGATTTGAACTATAAAGTTTGTGAAAATGTGTTTGTTTATTAAGCACTGATCATGGTAGGGACTTACATATGTTAGTCTAATACTGATGAATTCAACTGGCCTCTTATGCATGAAATATCCTGCAGATGAGCCACCTGAATAACTCCGTTTCACCATGCCTTTTTTACTCCACAATAAGATATTGTACATCAGCCCTTGGAAATGTTCAGGAAAGCTGTCATATGTGTTTCCAAAGGAGATTGATCCTGATTCCAAAGGAAATTGAAAACTTATTTTAATAATTTTCATTAATAGAGAAACATAATTACAAAAGTACCTACTTTTGATAAGATGTCCAAAAGATATACATGGAGAATACAGTTCACTAAACGGCCAATGAGTCTTCAGATGGGACACTTTGGAGTTCATCACTAAGATTATGTAATATTCATTTCATAATCTTAAGGCTTCTCAATTTATTTCCAGACTCTGTATAAGAATGAGCTTAACATCAAGGTCCTTAGGTACCAAGTATTTCAGAGTTAGATAAATTGTGGGAGAGGACCTCTGTATCTGTCCCAGAGAAAGTTGCTATATCTGCCAATACCTTTCAAGAATTTCATTTTCCAATTCAGAACTGTACAAGTAGTTTTAGCATTTTAAATTTCTCTTCTCCAAAATTTTAAATACCATATTTCATAGATTCATAGTTATGAAGTTCAGTAATTGTCATTGTCATATTTGACTTTGCGATAGTTTTAATGGAATCTGTGTCATATTTTATTGCATATGTAAGGAAAATTGAAATTTTCCCTCAAAAAGAGGCATATTTCCTTATTATGTTTATATTAGAATGTGATTCTGTATACGTACCTAGAAAAATACATTTATAAATTTCTTAACCTATACCTGTTTCCATAAGGAATTAAAAATAATCCTATTCTAAATTGATGCTTTTACAAATTTGTTAACTTTCAAGAAATGTTCCTTTATATTTCAAATAGTATTAGCTTTAAGAAAGATAAATAACATTTAATCAGTTGCTTAAATATGCAGAACACAATCAGCTACTAACAAACTGGTTATATTCCTTTCTGCATTGCAGGGAAAACTGTCCTAAATCTGGCCCTTGATTCCATTGCCAGAGATTTACTCCAAATCAGTACAGAGCAAAAGGATTTCTCTTTGCAAATGTTAAATCCCAACTCATTTTCTTCTGAATCTACCAGCCCTACAGCTTTTCCTCTCTCAACATCAGTGGCAGAGTTGTGAAAGCAAACAGCTGTCCCTCCATTTTTTTTTTTTTTCATTACGTGCTACAGACTGTCACTAGCTCTTATAAATTCAGATTGAACTGAACAGACTGAAGTAGTTCAGTTCAGGGTCAAGCTCCCTGAAATAGCATGAAATTGTGCATTGCTGGAAATAGAGGGTTTAATCTTTGTGCCAAGGGTCGTAAAACAGGATCATCTGGTCTTTCAACCATTACTCTTCTGTCACAGCTAGTTCCTGGACTATTTGTAACTTTCACTGATTGAAAGAAGAAACCATCAGTTGGTTAAGAGAACAAGAGGAAAAATGCTATAACCTACCTATGACTTGGATTTGATTTACTAAAGTTCTGCTTCACTGACATATTCAATAAATTGCAATTAGTTCTTGCAGACTTAATATTCAAAAACTCATGGTTACTGGAGTGTGTTTTGGAAGATTCAGTCATGCAAACCAGGGCAATATATTGATGCACATGTGGTACATACTTTAGTGACATTATTTCTGTTTGATTTGATATTCTCTCCGCACGGCAATATTTTAGCAATTCTAAAAATGTCCTCCTTTGTAATTCACAACATAAAAATTCTTGTTTCAATATCAGGTAGAAAAGCAAGGAATTTATGCTTGAAGATAACTGACAAGATATTACAAAGCTAAATTATACTACAATAGCTTAGTAAAGTCTTTTATGGATGGTGGGATTTAAAAAATCATTCATTTAACAAATATTTTTGAGGAGGGGTTATAACTTTCTGTATTCAACAAAAATCATTCTCAATTTTTATATTTTGGCATAACTGAGAGAAAAATAACATACATTTCAGGAGGAAAGTAAGACACATAAAATTTGTCTAGGTCTAGGTGCTGATAATATTTTTTGTTATACTATGTCATTTGACATTTTGTACGAATTCCCCTTATGTTAAAAGCTAGAATAGTATAGTGAGAGTCATACTGTATTTTATAGTTTTGGGATCCTTTAAGATATATCTTTCAGAGAAATTATTATTTTGGAACTCATCCTTAATTTTAATAATTGAAGTTATATGTGGAACACATACACACACTCACACACATGCACAGAGAATGATAAAGTCTCACATGATTAGCTATTTGATGTTCTTTTCTGGTTTGAACTGCACTTGTATTTCTTTTTTAGAAACCCATGTAGTAGGAGTATTTATGACTTCCTATGTATCTGAAGTCACATGCTGAATTTTTCTGTGTGTCTTATTTGCCTTTTGTAACTTTTTATTTTTTCTTAATTGTGCACAGAAAATAAACATAATCAAGCATGATTTCCCTTAAACATAGGAAAGGTATAAGCCCTACCTTTTAAAAATTTCTCTCATAAATTAGTTAGAATCATTCCAGATTCTATCCTTTCTTCTCAAGTGTGAAATCCCAGAGTCATCAAATTTTTTACTAAAAATATAGTTAATTTACCTCTAGAAACAGCATGTTTTCTAACAGACTGTGGCAACAATACTGTTTTGTTAAAGTTACAAGTGCACTAGACAAATTGGGGTAGTTAGATGGCCTTTGTATTTTATAATTTGCTTACACATGCATGTATTCACTCTTTAGAAAAATTTGTTTATTGGAAAAATTAAAGTCTATTCTTCAAATAGTATTCAGAAGCTCAGCGATCTATAAGGAAAATAGAAACTGATAAGGTGAGAACAAAGAATGAAACAATCTATATCTTAGAGAACTGCATACTTGAAAATGAAATCTCATTCTAATGAGAAAATGAGTTGAGTAAAGAGACTCCAAGTCATTAACATAGTATAATACAGTTGATCCTTGAAAACACGAGGGGTCGGGGATAAAGGTGCCAATCTCCCATGCAGTCAAAAATCCATGTACAACTTTTGACTCCCCAAAAACGTAACTACTCATAGCCTATTGTTGACTGGAAGCCTTACTGATAATATAACTAGTCAGTTAACACATAATTTATATGTTATGTACCATATACTATAGTCTTACAATAAAATAAACTAGAGAAAATAAAAAGTTATTAAGAAAACACTAAGGAAGAGAAAATATGTTTACTGTTTATTAAGTGGAAGTAGATCATCATAAAGGTCTTCATCCTCACCATCTTCACATGAGTAGGATGAGGAAGAGAGGGAGGAGGGATTGATCTTTGCTGTCTCAGCAGTGGCAGGTGCAAAAGAAAATCTGCATATAAATGGATCCATGCAGTTCAAATCCGTGTTGTAAGTGGACAACTGTATTTATATTATTAATATAATAATAATTATTATAGCAGTGCAGGCTTAACTTTATTATTGTTTGTCCTATATTTCTCATTATCTATATGAATATAAAGAAGGATAGAAACATCAATGGCCAAAAATATAGAAGCTATATATTTCCACTATAATAATAAAGTTTTGTTGTTTTTACTGATTTTTGGGAAAAAAAAAAAACTCATATGGGAAGATAAAAATAATGCCCTAAGTAGAAAACAGATTGGGTATTAAAAGTGGCAAATTTTTATACACAACTTTGAATTTAGTTTTACTGAAACCCATTCTTTTAAAGGAATACTTTCAATAATTTTTAAAAGTTTGTGGAATTTTTAATATCTATGTCAAGACAACAAGGAGATTACACACACCAATTTTTAAAAATGAACAACCAGTTAATTTATGAGTTTATATTTTTTCTGATTTCAACCTTTAGGTAAATCTGCAAGCAAACTTTTCACAAAATATAAAAGAAATCTGCTGATTGTGGAAAAACATTTTGAGTGTTGAAATATTTTCTTCTTAAATAAACATAAAAGGTATGTATTACAGATTTGGGTTGCCATCTACTGAAGTTCTAATTAAAAATGAATTAGTAGTTATGGTAATTATCTAATGACTAACTAAAACAATTATGTTAGATTAACAGCCAAATGTTTCTTTGATTTTTAAGTATATTAGTAATAATACAAATCATATATTTATTGCCCATATAATTTTAAATTAATATTATTTCATGACAATTCTGTTTATCATATTCGCACCTAGTGCACCAAATATACTATTTCAAAATTACGTTAGTGCTAAATTAGCATGCTAAAATATAACTAAGTAACCTATGAAATAAAGTGTAAATTTTCATCATCTTTTATGTAAACATAGACAGGTTTATCAGTCTTGCACATGTAATAAAATGTTTACTAATTTATTTTACTTCAGTGATTCAACAACTGAACTATCCCCCCAACTCTGAAAAGTTCATTCACTAAATTAACATGAATGGGTGAAGTGGTAAAAATTGTTTCTCACTTTCAGTTTTGTCTACGGGCATTTGCTGGAAAATGTGTCAGTAGCCTATCTTCTGTTGGCATGCTTCTTTAGATTAAATGACAGAGTAGGTTCAGAGACAGATGGGTCCCCAGATTTTACCTGAAGTATAGGAATCCCTGGCTTCCTTGATCATAAATAAAACACCATAAAACACAGTAGCCATCCAAATACAGAACATATCTATCATGTTCTGAGTAGATGTATAAAAAAATACCAATTATTACAAGGGTAAAACCTACATTTTCAGTGGTAGAATTTCCAGACGACAGAAATGAAGCAAACTTCTAAGATAGTGGTTCTTAAACTGCAGTCCACAGACCAGTATCAGTTGCATCACTTGAGAACTTGTTAGAAATGAAAATTTTCCACCTCCATTCTAGATATACAAAATCAAAAGTTCTGAGGTTTAGGTCTAGCAATCTATGTTTTTAGCAAGTTCTCAAGTCATTCTGATGCATCCTAAGAGCCACTTCTTTACCATGAAGATAAGTGACTCACAGTCATCCTGAAATAAATAAAACCTGGTTGAGAAGAAAGGAAGGGGAAGGAAGAGTAACCCAAGTTCCTTAAAAATATGCTGCTTACATATTTAGTAAGTTGTTGGCAGTTAGTATGGGGCTGAAGTCTTTCCAGTCTAGGTATTTTCTGAGAGAGGTTGGGGAGAACAGATAAAATAAAGAAAATGCAGCTTGTAGCCTTTAATTTGAAACATTTAAGGAAGCCTAACCCAGATACTCCATCTGAAAAAGTAAGAAAATATTTTTATATCTACATTTTGAGTTGGAAAAATGAAGAATAGCTTAACTAAATATCATCATAATTAAGAAGGAAGAAAAATGAAATTGGAAAATAATCTATAGTGGTTTTCTTTGGTACAACTTCTAATTTACTTCAGTTTCTTCTTTTAACATCTATAAACCAGGGAAAATGAAATAACTATTCCATTGAACATCCAACAATTGTAGAGATAAAAGACGGAAATGAAAGAAGTGGTATTTAGCTGGTGAATTGCTCACTGGGGTTGCCTGCGCTTTGATCATTAATCTTAATTGGATGGGTCAGTGACCAAGATGGAAAGGCTGTTTCAGAGCACAGTACAACTTTGTAATCTTGGTGAAGAAGCTTGTTACATATGCACTGTTAGCCACTGTTCTTTCCATGATATCAACCAATGACTGAGATATTTGTTGAAGTTGTAGCTAAATTGAAGTTGCTATTAAAATGCACACATAAAGGAGCACATTTCAGAGTCTGAAAAATTACAAAGTCTAAGAATAGTGCTAGTGTAGTAAGGTTAAAGAGCAATTATAAGTTTTAGGCTAAAGTTTTAAAATAGTGGTGGATTTTATATGTTAGCAAAGAATAGTTTATTGTAACAAATCGTGGCTTGCACTATTTCTAAACAAAACAGAACATGCTATAATCTTTCTCAGGTGACAGAATCATATTATGAACATCAGTTATTGTGATATCCTATAATGGATAATTTAGAGGCCTTTTCAAATATTCAAATGAATTATTTCTTGGACTGGTTCTTAGTGCTTCTATTTTATCATCGTGGGTACTCTCAGAGTACCTTTAGAGTAATGTATAAACAAAGCAATGTAACAAGAGGTATTATTGTCTAATGGTCAAGAGCTCAAGCCCTAGGATCATACTGCCTAGTTTTGATTCTAAGGTTTTATAGCTATGAATCCTTGGAAAGTTATTGATCCTCTGTATCTTGGTTTTTGCTAGAATATAATAGCTATAATCATGGTATCTACCTCAAGATATTATTCTGAGTATCATATCTGTGTTATATTGTTAGAGTTATATAAATGTTGACTATTATTGCATCTGCCTTTTTTTAAATTTAGAAGTGATAAAAAGCATCTTTCTTGTAAATACATGCCTCTTCAGATGCATCTATTTACTTGGATTGTACACTCATTAGAAATATTAATTCTGATTGCTACATTATACATATTTGGTGTCATTTAAACATATGAATCCCTCATCTCCCTACCCTATTTGTATTTTATGAGATATGTCACACACCTGCATAAAAAGTGGTGTCTCTTAAAGTAAATGACATTCCTTTGTAGACAATATGTTATGAAAAACTTTGATATGAAGACAGATATCCTCCATTCTCAAGGCTGGTGTTGGAGGTCAGAAGAGTGAGGCTAAAATAGAAAACTCATTAAAATACAGCCATCCTGGTCTTCTGGATATTTCGAAAAAGTTTTGGTGTGTGTGTCTGCATGTGTGTGTAAACTAAAATAGCTGTGTGACCAAAGAGCAGTAACATGGGTGTCCAGACTTCCATTAGTATTGCACTAACTTCACTAGTCTTATCCTAGTGGGAGAAACTTCTGTCTGGCCAGTGACTGAGAAGACCATTTGTTGACCAAAGTGTTTTCCTTTAATGTGTAGGGGTTCACAAGGTATGGGATCATATTGTGCTGCTGAGTTGCCAGATTTTCATGGGAATATGTATTCAATCCTCTGCAGATCATGTTACTGGACAAGGAAGATGGCACTTAAGAAAATGCGTTTTCTATAGATATCAGTTTTCTGTTATTGCTGTAACCAAATATGACAAACTTAGCTTAAGATAGAACATACTTTCTGTTAAGTAATAAGTCTGGCATGGCTAAACTGGGTTCTCTGTTCCAGTTGGTCTCATAAGACTGAAATCAAAGGGTTAGTGGACTGAGCTCTTATTGAAGGCTCTGGGAAGAATTTGCTATGAACCTCAAGTTATTGGGAAAATCCAGTTCCTTGGGGTTGTAGAACTGAGGTCCCCATTCCTTGCTGGTTGTCAGCTGAGGGCTGCCTTTTTCTCCTAGCAGTCTCTCTCCCATTCTTGGATTGAGTCTCTTTATTTCATAGCCAGAAAATGTACATGAAATCCTCCTCCCACTTGGAATCTCTGCTGTTGCTGCTACAACTATTTTGCCCCCTCTTCCGCCATATCTCTCTGAATGCAACTGGATAAAGTCCTCTGCTTTGAAGAGCTCATGTTATTAGATTGGGTCCATCAAGATAATCCAGATCCATAATTTCAATTACATTTGCAAAATCCCTTTGACATTTAAGGTAACATTCACACATTCCAGAATTTAAAGCATGGATATCTTTGGGGAACCATTCTGCTTACCATACCATGTTTTAATAGAAACTTGGGTAGAATGTTTTCTGGTTTCCTCTCTTATAGTCATTAGTAAACAGGAATGACTTTAAATAATATTATAAGTACCTTGGAGAGTTCATAAACTTCACTCAGTAAGCAAAAAAAAAAAAAAAAAAAACGAGATGGGGGCTCAGAATTATTCACTTTGATTACTATAAAAATATCATGACTTCATTTTATAACCAAAGGAGAAACAAAATGTATCACCTGCAAAGTATAATGGAAATGCTATGGAGCTGAGTTAAGTTTGCATGCTTTATAGCACAGGGCAGAAATTTTCATATAATCCCAGACAATGATAGTGAAACAGGCAATTAAGATAGTAAGCCAAGAAGGGGTCTAGTTGTTGTTGGGATTATAATGGAAACTGAAATGGAAAATTTTGAATTGATTTCTGGATGCTGCCAAGGGACGCAATTCATTCAGACACATCAATGAGGACTGAGTGAGTTCTAATCCATTTCATGGTTATGGATTCCTTGAGATTTTGGTACAGGTAGCTATGTACGTATTCCTAATTTTAACAACTGAAATAATGAACTAATGGCAACCTCTTGACAATATGCACCCATTTTTCCAAGTTCATTTTAATATTTTTTGAACGTGGTATATCTTAGCTTGGGCTCCTCTAACAAAATACCATAGACTTGGTGGCTTAAACAATAGACATTTATTTCTCAAATTTCTGAAGGCTAGGAAGTCTGAGATCAGGGTACTAGCATGATTTGATTCCCATGAGAGCTATCTTCCTGGCGTGCAGATGGACGTCTTCTTTCTGTGTCCTCACCTGGTAGAAAGAGAGAGTGAACATCTGTTTACATGTGTGTGGTGGGGGAAAGAGAACTTTCTTATGCTTTCTTATGTCTCTTCTAATCTCATCATGTGGGCTCGACCCATATGACCTCATCTAAACCTAATCACCCCTAAAAGGTCCCAATTTCTAATACCATCACATTGGGGGCTAAGGCTTCAATGTATGAATTTTAGGGAGACACAATTCAGTGAATGGCAGGGTATCATGACGAGCACTTCAAATATATGAAATTTAATGCTATAAAAATGTGACTTTATGCTTTTTATCATGATACATCAATTATTTTACTAGGTTACTAGTTTTCCAAGCTCTCCCTATCCCTGTAGAGAGCATCAGTTTATTCAAAGAAAAGAAAATTCAAAGAAAAGAAAAAGGAAACAATGTAAATACTTGTTAATATCAGCTAGCCCTATAACCAACTAACTTAGAATTTTTACAATTATTTTTATTATTGAAAAGCAAAATACAAATAAAATATATAATAAGGCTTGTTTCATTATTTTATAAAACAAAGTCCAAAGTGACTGTATGTGGGTTTCTATTTAGTTTTCTTTTTTCAATTTTTTTTATTTCAGCATATTATAGGGGTATAAATGTTTAGGTTACATATATTGCCTTTGCCCCACCCAATTCAGATCTTCAAGCATGTCCATCCCTGAAATGGTGTACACCGCACCCACTAGGTGTATATATACCCATCCCCTCATCCCCCTTCCCATCTGCCTGACACCTGATGAATGTTACTACTATATGTGCATTTACGTGTTGATCAGTTAATACCAATTTGATGGTGAGTACATGTGGTGCTTGTTTTTCCATTCTTGTGAATGGAAAATGGGCTCCAGCTCTATCCAGGATAATACAAGAGGTGGTAGATCACCATTGTTTTTTGTGGCTGAGGAGAACTCCATGGTATACATATACCACATTTTATTGATCCACTCATGTATTTATGGACACTTGGGTTGTTTCCACATCTTTGCAATTGTGAATTATGCTGCTATAAACATTCTATTGCAGATGTCTTTTTTATAGAATGACTTTTTTTCCTTTGGGTAGATGTCCAGTAATGGGATTGCTGGATCAAATGGTAGTTCTACTTTTAGCTCTTTGAGGTATCTCCGTATTGTTTTCCACAGAGGTTGTACTAGTTTGCAGTCCCACCAGCAGTGTGTGAGTGTTCCTCTTTCTCTGCATCCATGCAACATTTATTGTTTGGGGACTTTTTGATAAAGGCCATTCTCACTGGAGTTAAATTATATTTCATTGTGGTTTTGATTTGCATTTCCCTGATTATTAGAGATGTTGAACATATTTTCATATGTTCGTTGACCATCAGTCCGTCTATTTAGTTTTGAATGTGATTATATGATCATGAAAATTTGTGGAAGAATAAACAACAGGCTCTTAATACTGGTTACCTGTTAAGTATAAGACATGTGATATAGGCAGAAGGATGGTAAAGAATCAAGAATAGAAAAAAAATGAAAAAATAAATCAATATTTGCATACCAACGTTGAGCATGAACATAGGTAGAACAAATAAGGACACAACTAAGAAATTATCAACAAAGACCATGAGGCAATAATTTCTAATGAGTGAACAAAATCTGGGGTGGAATCTATGATAGTACCAGAACTATTCCTTTAGCCTCATGTGTGAAGGGTTGTCATCATTTCTATAGAGAGAGGAAATAGAGTCTGATAACAGGAAATATTGTATATTCTTTTTATCTGTATATAAATACATGATAAACTGTACAGAGTTTTTTATCTTTTAGTTTAGCAATATTCTGTGTCATTCTAAATAGGATTTAAAGTGATTTATCAAAAAGATACATGATAATGAGAGAGGACAATTTAACATAAAAAATGTAATAACAATAAGACATTGGAAAAGAAGAGAATAAAAAAATGCATCGTTGGTGAGCTTAGTGCTTGAAATGCATACCATGAAATTTCTTAACGCTTCTTAACATTGGGTCACAAATTTAATTGTAAACTCTCTGGTGTCAAAGTCACCCATGAGGACTTCCAGGAACCTCTGTTGATCAAGTAAATCTGAGCTCATTGATCTTACTGCAGCAAAGGAAAACACTACCTTGGTAGATCCTTAGTAGTGTCTTAGAAGGAGGACATTAGGGACAGTTATGTGTAGGACTTCTGGAGACAGGGCTAGGTGATTTTTAAGATGGGTGTTGCAGGCAAGTCTGCTTTACATTCGATTTAGTGCTCTGCTGTTGCCATCTTGAAATTCTTAATAGTTTTATCTTTGAACTTGTGTTTTATAAGTGAAGTCTGACAGGAGAATGGAGAATCTGTGAGCAGAAGAGGTATATATAGTATGTGCTTCTGTTGTTGTTGCCACTCCATTTGCATACATGTTCATCATGCTACACAAGCACAGAATTCCTCTGAATCCACAATGCACAGGAGTTCAGCAAGAGCAAGACTCAAAGCAAGCACAAAGTGTATTATGTCTTTAGCTGGGTAAGCTGGGGTGTAGACAGCTTTGAGAGGCCGCATTTCTGTTCAACCACAACTTGTTTAAAATGTAGGAAGAAGAAGGAAGGTTGTTGTGTTTCAAGAAACATGAACAAAGAAACTTATATTCACATATATTCATATAGGCTTCCATGTATTCATCATATCTACATATCCATCAAAAAATTCATATCCATTCTTGTTCCTGTTAATTCCCTGTATTAACCACTTATTCTGAAGGGGAAAGATAGGGTAGCATATACCTCCTTTTCTTTGCAGTTTTCCTTCCTTATCAGTAAGCCAAAAGTGGTAAGTACTGGTAAAATGTTCTCTCATCAAAAAGTCAAATAAAAATACTTTTGTGCAGCATTTCCATTATTCTGGTAAGAACAAAGTACATATGAAAGTATAAGCTATGAAATACAAATTGTGCTTTTTGGCGATTCCACATAAAAGTTAAATGCATTTAAAACTGGCATTTCACGATATAAAGATGAATTTAAAAAATTCATGCAATGATTTAAAATTTTAATTTGTTTTAACATAAAACAATATTAAATAGCAAATAAAAAGCAGCATGACAAGTCAAGAGAGAGACCATGAGAGAAAAAGGAAAAACTTTGTATTTAGTGCTTTTAATGATATCTGGTCCTCATTTTTTGAACAAGGGGCTCCAAATACTCATTTTTCACTGGGCTCTGAAAATTATATAGTTTGCTCTGATTTGAGGGTCATAAACTGGTAGCAATTGGTCAACATTTATGATACAAAACTTTGAATTGGTGGGGACATTAAAGTAAACGTCTTGAAGTATGTCTTGATGAGAAAGCCGTTTATCAGAGCAGTGGAGAAAAGCAAGTTCTTAGGCTTGATAAGTAAACTGGTTTAATTGGTTCTTAGTTCTATTATCATGGTATACATATTTCCTGAAGCAAGCAGCTAAACTATGTTTTATTGGTCTGATTATTGATTAACATAGGGATAAAAAAAAGTTGATTTCAATTCCTAGAAGGAAAAGAAAATTTCAGAGTTTGTAGTGAACATCCACAAAATAAAAAATTCTCTGTCATGTATGTCTACTTTTACCCAGCTATAGTAATTTTGAACACATGTACTCTCCATTATTTTTTCTGAGGCCAGATCATATTCAATGATTAGGCCATCTGTAAACTTCTGGGTACAATTTTCAGTATATTATTGGAGGACTCTGAGAAGTGGAGGAAAAGAATAGAAAGCAAGTGCTGGCTACTTTCCTGAGACTAACAGTGAACAAAAATTGAAGGAGCTGTATTGGGGAGAAAGAAACTATGCAGCAGAGATAATCATTGAAAAAGAAGCTTGCTAAGAACTTAGGCCACGGTATTGAATGAGTCTTTGTGTTGATTCTTAACCTTCCTATGGTAAAGGGACCAATATATAATAAAAGGATAGAATGTAGTTTAGTCTTTTGGAACACTATTTTTTTAGCTCATTAATAGATGCTCAAGGAAATGCTTCTTTGTGTTTCCTGCTATTATTGTGAAAAGAATTGGATCAATACTTATTTGTGTTTCTTTGTACCAACATCTACTTTTTTCTTGATTATTACTAGATTCAGAACCTTTCTGATCGCTTTAATGCCCAGAGGTTTAGACTCTATTTATTTGTGCTATTAATAGTGCTCTACATTAGTTGGAGAAAATACTGAAAGATGTTTTCACTGGAAAAAGGACAATGTTGATTATTTTATATATGTGACGTTAATGAAGTTGTATTCATTACATAGTTCTCTTTCATAGCAGGTTAGTCCTATTAATAATTAGGCATTTACTAGAGTTGAACTTGAGCAGAGAGAGAATCAGTCCTAGAATCAGAGAAAGGCAGACTAAATCAGTTATGCAAATTAGTCAATATGTGAAGAACTAAAAGAAGTTATACAGTGTTTCACAACACTATGCACAGAGTTGTATAATTCAAGGGAATACTTCAATGTAAATGAGCACATGTGATCTTTCTTTTGATTAACTCTGGATGAAATTTTCCTAACAATTCATGTTTTATTGAGAAACATGAAGAATTTTACATCACACATTAGTTCTTTAAATACTAGTGATAATGAAAATAAGCAGAGGAGAAATATTGTGGCCAAATACTCCACTCATAAATAATAAATAAATTTCATTAGATTATCATCTATCCTTCTTGTGTCTCTTTTTACAAAAATAAGTATATATATGCAGTGGTGTAGCTAGGTGTAGCTAAGGAAACATTGACTCTATATAGAAAAAACATAATTATAACTAGTTTGAAGTATAAATAAACAAGACAGAATCAAATTTCTAAAAACTTAACATATCAGGGAGAAGGGGTCCGAATGAGGCTTAAGATTCTAAAGTTCCTGTTTGTGTAATAAGAACGAAAGGATTAAATTTAAACTTTTTAGAATACAAACACACATGTGACTATGTTAAGAATAACAAATAAAATAGTAGAAATAGAAATTCTGAATGAATAAAAGACAGAGAAAAGGAAGATTAGAATAATGTGTCTAATCCAACTAAAGACAGAAAAGGGGGAAAAAGCAAAGACAAACCAAAATAAATAGAAAGTATAAAGATATTAATCACTAATTTAAAAGTAATTAATGTAGCATTTTATGAAAGTACTATTACTTTCACAATGATTATATGTGATAATTACCAATTTTTTTATGTAGCTGGTAACTGTTATATTATCATTTAAGATGTCATCTAATAAAAATATAAAATATCAGAGTAGGCAGAGAAAAGCTTTGGGTACACTATGTTTTTGCATGTTAATTTAGGCACATACTGTAGTATAAAAGAAAGCAAGGGATATTCCCAAAGATTATGACAGGGACAGTTTTAGGTAACAGAATAACATGAAATGTCTTTAAGACTCCCCTCTATGAATATATTTCTTGCATCATAAATCTCTTTTACCAGATTAACATGTTTTATTTTCCTTGACCTTAGGCCCATGTCCATTTCATAGAATGGATTAATTGAAATGTACACATAAATACAATTCCTAAAATGAAAATTGCCAGAGTTTTAGCAACTTCCAAAGTAACCATAAAGTAAAACAACAAAAACAACAAAAA
This sequence comes from Indri indri, assembly GCA_004363605.1. NCBI lineage: Eukaryota > Metazoa > Chordata > Mammalia > Primates > Indriidae > Indri > Indri indri. The sequence goes on along the minus strand of RJWJ010006758.1, from coordinate 34,395 downwards.
ACCCCAGACAAACAATAAAACTGCTAATGTCCTCACATTCTAATATACATTTAAAAAGGGCTTTAACCTATTCCCAAACATTCTGGCATTTTCAGTCTTATTATTCAATGAAGAAACCAGAAAAATGTTCTCATAAAAATCTCAGGATAATAATTACATTATTATCATAGTAACAACATTTATATAACTTTTTCAATTTAATTTACTTTTTAAAATACATATGATTTCAAAAATTTCATTTCATTTATAAACCATTTTATATTATTTTATATTTATACCAATGATGTATTTAAGGTAATATTATAATTATACTTTTTTATAGATGGAAAATCGAGGCTCAGAGACATTTAGTTGCTTCCCTAATGTCATACAATTATTAAATGGCAAAAGAAAGACATAATTTAAACATTTTAATTTCAAATCCATCTTATTCCCACTTTACCAAACTTTTTTATCCTATAAATCTTTTTAACTTAGCTATTAATTTTATCATGTCAGGTAGAAATGCCTTATATACTCTGTGACTACTATGAGTGTTAAGAGCAATAATGTTTGTCACACAAGGAGACTACTGAGTAGGACTCCGGTTAAAGACATGTAAGTGGCATTTGCTTTTTAATGTAACAAGAGATTTATAAATTCAAAAAATGAAGTTTGACCTTGTTAGGAAAATTTTATAACAGAAGGATCTACCTGGGAAAACATTGGGGTAGTTAATTTTTTTGAAACAAAAATCTAAGTTTCCGAAATCTGATTCTAGTATGGCTGTGCAAGTTCTCATTGACCCTCTCAGAGATAGCAACACCAAACTCTGGACAAAAAACACAACCCCAACCAAAGCTAAAATTTACAATAAAATTACCTGGCAGCACTGAAGAGTGAACAAAAGCACATAGATTCAGCAGGAAATCAGCACTTGAAAAAAAGGAGTAGCAAATGGTGAAATTCTAATTTGTATTGCTTTTTAGACTGAAGGAAGGTTGCAGTTGACACGACAGAGTTTGTCTAAGACTCTGACAGAAGAACTAAAGAACAGAGCTTGGCACATCCATAGCTACTGGAAAGTAAAACAGTGAGGAGCAGGGATTTGGGGTGACCACAAGCTTCTGGAAAAGAGACAGCCAGAGAGGGAGAGCCACATACTGTGCCCATGAGCTATGTTCAAATATCTGGCTGGCTCCTGATCTATGCGTGTTTAAGAAAAACTTTAAGCTGCCTAAATAAAAATAAAAGAATTGAACTGAGAATTTTTAGAGGCCCACCCAAGAGACATAGTTTACAATTTGTATACAACCAAGTTATTTGCTTCCTAAAACACAAATTAATGACAGTACTTCTCAGGGAAATACAACATTATCCAGAACCTCTGCAATACAACATTCATAATGTCACAGATACAATTCAGAATTACTGGCAATAATGTAAACAGAAAAATATATTCTCAAGAGAAAAGGATGTCAATAGAAAATCTTGATATAACCAAGCTATTGGAACATTCAGACAAGGAGCTTAAAGCAGCTCTTATTAACTAGGTACAATGATATAAAGGAAAATGTTCTCATAATGAACGAACAGATAAAAAAATACCAACAGAGAAATGCAAACAATAAAAATTTTATGGAATGAGATGAACAAAAGAATGGAGACAATATAGAAAAAAAGGCAGTGAAATTGAAGATAACTGATAGAAATCATCCAATCTAAAGAACAGAGATAAAAAAGTATAAAATTTTTAAAAATCTTAAGAGAGATTATCATATGTTTAACTGGAGTCATAGAAGAAGGAAAAAATACAATGGGATAGAAAAAAATATTCCCCAAAATTAATGTTTTAAAATTCCCCAAATTTGGTAAAAGTTACAAATTAACAGATGCAAAAAGTGAAGCAAAAACCAAGTAGAATAGCTACAAAAAAAAGCTATGCATAGATCATTATAATCAAATTGTTGAAAATAAAACAATAAAAAGAAAACCTTGGACACAGGCAGAAAATTAGAACACATTATGTATAGGGAAACAATGGTTTGAATTAAACAAGTACTCATCAGGAACCATAGTGGCAAAAATCTGTGGAACAAATATCTCAAAGAGCTAATTGGAGGAAAACAGAACAAAACAATTTTAAAAAAACCTTTCCAAACAAAACTTGTTTCTTGCGAAATATTTTTTAGATATGAAAATGAAATAAAGACATTTTCAGATTAAAAAAAACCTAAATTTGTTGCCAGCAAATTTACATTACAAACATGTAAAAGGAAATTATTTAGATTGAAGAAAAATGATACCAGTGAAATGCCAGATATTCTGAAAGAAATAAATTGCTCCAGAAATGGAAAATAGATAAATAAGAGACTACTTTTCCTCTTAATTTTTTAAAAAAATACATATGATAGCTTGAAGAAAAATTTTAAATCATTGTCTTGTAAGATTTTATACTATATGCAGAAGTAATGCACATTAAAACTATAGCCTAAAGTATAAAGCAAGGGTCAGCATATAACGGCCTACTTTTATAAATTTTTTTTTGATTGGAATGTAGCAGGCCTATTCTTTCACACATTGTCTGCAGTTTCTTTTGAGCAACAATAGCAAACAGAGACTGGTTGGCTAGAAAAATGTAACATAGGAGTAGTTAAATAGACCTTATACAATTACAGTGTTTCTATATTTTACAAGAAGCGGTATGATATTAAGTCTAAGTAGACTAAGGAAAAATAAGAATGCACATTGTTATCACAGGAGCAATCATTTAAAACATAGGAGGTATCGCTAAAAACTCAAAACATAAATTCTCATGTGAATTTTAACAAATAACCTTAATTATTCTAAAAGAATATGGAAGAAGTAGAATAGAGGAACACAAAAGAGAGAGTACAAACAGAAAAGAAATAACAAAATGGTAGACAAAAACTCCACAATAATAGTAATGGGCTAAAAATTTAATTAGAAGATAAAGATTATAAGAATACATTTTTTTAAAAGATCCACCTTTATGCTATCTACAAAATACTTGCTTAAAATATAAAGAAACTGAGAGGCTGAAAGTAAATGAAGTGAAAACAATATGTGTTCAGTTATTAATAATCCTCATTTAATATTAATTATTAGTAAAATTATAAATTATTAATCCTCATTATTCATAGAGTCCATATTTTCTAATTTGCCTAATGGTAATAATTTATTTGTAACCTCAAAGTCAATACTTTCTGGGCTTTCATGATCATTTGCAGACATGAACAGAGCCCGATCATTTGCCCGACATGCACATTCCCAGCTGAGGTCAAACAAAGTGAAACTCTGCCTTTTTGTTTCAGCTCTCATACTATGAACAAGTGTGCTTTTTGCAATCTTGGTGCTATGTTTTTCATAATTTTGTGCTTTTTACTGGTCACTTTGCTGCTTAAGATGGCCTCCAAACATGCTACTAAAGTATACCATCTAGTGTTCGTAAGTGCAGGGATGTGATGGGCCTAGGGGAGAAAACAGTTTGTTATTTACACTTCCTTCAGACATGAATTACAGTGTTGTCAGACTCAGTGAAACAGGTTTAGACAGCTCTAAAGGGTGATATAAAGGCAACAGAATAAAAAGAAAAATGGAAGTGGATGCGATAATTAAATATTATAAGTATTTGTATCAGCCAGAAAACATTTTGAATCATTAATAAGCAAAACCAACAATTTGGCAGACCAAATCAGAGTTATAACAACAGGTCTTATGGAATGTGTGGAAAGAGTGAGGGAGAAGATGACAAATATAAAGAACCAAAAGTGAAAGCCCAAATGAAGAAATGAAGGAAAAGATGTTTTCAAGGAAGAAACCACAAGAATCAAATCAGATAAAATAATTATTTTTTTTAAATTCCTGTCAATATAGAACAATGTCAAGTTAGGACATTTTATCATATTTGAGAAAAAGAAATATAAAACAGTTTATGATTTTGAAAATGGAGTAAAATATTCTGAAAGATTAAAGAAAAGTCTACCAAAGTCCAGAAAATAGAAAATAAGCTGTTTTAAAATATTCAAAGGACAGTTGGAGAATACAAATACCAGAAGAAAATGTACTGACAGAGTTTTATACGGAAAAAAATTGTGACTCAAAACTTTTATAGCAAGCCACCTTTTGTTTCTATGAATGGCTTATGAAGAGCACTTTTAAATGGTCATAGAGCATTTACATACCCACTCTTACCCACCTGAACAATATTTAAGGCACTCAAAAGTATAATAAAATCAGGTCCTTCAGGAGCCTGCTATAAGAATAAACATGGACATCCATGTGCTAGATAGCCATGCTTTTGAAAGTGATAAATAAAGCACACAAGTTGATAAATACAGAATTTTCTATCATTATATTTTACCCAAATATACTTTCATGAAGACAAAATGTGGTTTGTATATAACTGAAAATCAGTAAGATATCAAAGAAAGACTGAATTTAATAATTATTATGCATTTCTGAATGTCCTGTTCATGGGCCAGTGATGTTCAGATGATTATTAAAATAAATACATGAATAATTCATGTTATTTATTCCATTAAATATATTTTTCTTGTGTCTATTGTGATGAAACTGTCGAGTTTCAGTCTGAAACATTGGTTCTTGGCACGCTCATGGCTGAAAAATGACCAGACACTCCAAAGTAAGGCAAGCACAAAAATGAGGTTTATTGAAGAGAAAAAGATAGGATAATAGGGCAAGAGCAAGGTATAGGTTTACAGAGCATGATATCTACGCCACGGATTACCACCGAACCCATTGTCGTAGCAAAGAGAGAGCCAAAGGAAGGGTGCAAAAGAGAGGCTGGTTATGGTCTGGGTTTTGTTTTATGGTGTCTGGGTAGGGACCTCCCTGTGGTTCAAATGTCACCCTAGAACCACTTTGGACAGTTTAGAGAGCTGCATGACCTGAGTCTTACTGTGCATGTGGGTTCTAGGTCACTTTCCAGACTTTATGGTACCCATGCACCTTGGCCCCAGGGACTAGAGAGTCCTCTGCATTCTTTCGCAGCTGGCACACCAAGTTCTAATTGGCAGATACATAGGGTATTCCCTCCTCCCTCAGGAATGGAGAATTAGGGTGGGGCAGGACCAAGATGGGTGCAAGAGCACCCACTTTCATCCCTAGGAGACCTGGAATCCCTCACTATCTACCTAACAAAACCAGTGTGTTTCTATAGTAAAGATTTTCAATATTTCTGGTCCATTGATAGTAACAAAGTATTAAAAATTTAAATGTAATTTATTTAAATTTGAATATTTTCATTAAAAAATAAAGTAATGCAGACATTTTAAATGTTAAAATTATTGTATATGTTGTCAAGTTATTTTTCTTCTAAAGTATTTAATTACCTATCAAATACTATTATAATTAATCAATTTTAAATTTCAAACAAAATATTCAAATAAAACTGAAAATATTCATATTTGTGAACATTTTAAAACAAAGTATTTCTAATCTAATGTTTAAAGTTCATAAAATTGCCAATGTAATAATATTTCTTGATTTACATATATACATGTTGAAGAATAATGTAGTTAATATACAGTATCATTCAGTTTGCCAGTGCAACTCTTACCAATACCTCAGCCACTTGTCCATGAGGCCAAATAATGAGGACAAGTGGTTTGAGGAGGAAGGAAAGAGAGAGTCTACTTTTAGAGGGAGAGTTCTCAGCTTCAGGCAATTACTGTGGTTAACTATCTAATCAGCCCATATCTGCCTGTGAACTCTGCCAGCAGCTTTTGTTTCAAGGAAAGAGGTCAACAGGTGAGGAGAAGCATTTACCTGTGTCCTAAATAGCATTGGTTTAGGGTTGTGTTCTTCCAGTGGTCAGCTATGTGGCAGAGGTATTACATAATCTTACTAAAATTAAAGTTTTGTGTGGGTTTGTGATAAACAGAACTTAGGTATAGTTGAGACTGCAATGTGTTAAGAGATATATGTTCCTATAAGAGACAATGTTTCTGAAGGAGCTCAGGAAATTTCACCCTAAAATATGACTCCTTGGCATAAGGAGTCTTTTGAATCGTAGGCCCCTTGAGATCAACCAAGCATTGAAGGGGGCTTTCCCTCTATCTGCATATACCAGACCAACCAATGAAAAGATCACGTGGGGCAGTCGACTTCCCTTCCTCTCCCTGTTACCTCAATATATTGCAGAACGCAACCAGACCTGGCTCAGATCATTTAAAACATAATTCCTGTCTCTCAGGTTAATTCACAAGACAATCTGTTTCTCCCATCCATTCATCCTCGGTATCAACCGTGTATCACCCCTAAACAGAATTACCTATACTCATTTCCCCCCTCCCCTCCAAAAGGCATGTATAAAAATATCTGAACTTCATTGGGATATTGGATAATCATTCTGTGATTCTCCTCATGTGCATGGTAACTAAACCTTTATCTTACTCATCTGCCTAATTGTGAGTTGATCTTTCGGGGAGAAGGGCATGTTTCCCTTCACCCCTACACTGCCCTGCTAGTCTAACTTTCTACTAGACATATGTGTAAAGCAGTCTTGTCATTGGGGAATATGCATGTTGAATGCCAACAGGCAACCTGGATTTGGGATGCTAGAGGTTTAAGGGGTTGTCTGGGAAGCTGCTCAGAACCTGGGGACTGATGGGATTTTGCAGTACCCCTGGCAGTGAGAAGACGACGCCATGCCATCAAAAGTTGACCTTACATGAAGCTTCTCTCTCTGGGAGAACAGGAGTTTTCAGCCACAGTTTTCTTGTTGCTCAGGCAACTAAATGTGAGTTCCTGCCTTCATTTGGGGGTAATTCCACTATTGGACCACAGCTTGCTTCTCTATAATTCCTTTTCTAATACTAGCAAAAGATGTTTCTCATTCTCATCATTTATTTTACTCATCAGATGAAATTGTTATGATGTTTGCAGACATTCCATATCCAAGGGGTTACTTAACCCTTAGAAGTAGAAAACATTTTTCATTTTTTTTTAAAGGGGAACATTTTAAGTCTAAAGGAAGAGCAATGATTTTCTGCATAGTCTGTTGTTTTAATTAGAGAAGTCTAAAATACTACCTGGGGACAGAAAAATTTTCATCTTCATATCATCTTCCTTTCTGACCAATGGGGGCTCCTGGGTTAAATATATTTTTACAATTCAGTGAATGATCTTAACAATTAAGCAGCAATTTACAGGAGAAATAAACAGTAATACAACATATTAATCTTTGCTTTCTATGGAAGGTGCAATCTGAATGATATAAAAATAACATATATAGTAATATATTTTTCTGAAAGAAATGTATATAAAAGATAGGAAAAATACATAGCAAAATATTAGCAGCAGTTGTTTCTAGAAAGTAAAATTGTAACTTTTATACCTATTTCTGTATTTAAGGATGTATTATTTTAAAAATTGAGATATATGTGGGTGAGTGGGTGTATGTGTATGTGTAAACATATGCGCACAAACACACACACTTTTAAAAAGGAATTATATGTGTTATCTGAATGATCTTATAATCTAGAAAAAATAACATAAATGTAGAAAAATAAGGGATTCAAGGGAAGGACCATGGATGGTTAACAGGAAAAGATAAGATATAAAGTCTTTCTCTCAGCTTTTCGATGTTGCAGGGAAAATATTTTCTTTCTGGCCAAACAGACACATTGCTTTCTTATTTTTCCAGAAGATATATAAGCAGTAATTTTAAACATAACAATTTCTAATTACCCCTATTAATTATTTTCATACAAGTAACTTAAATAGCAGTTTGAATTTCAAAAATATAATTAGAAATCCATAGTAAATAATTTCAGTTAATGAATGTATAGAAACTTAATTTAAATCATCATACAATACCAAATAATAGTTTGTGGTACTATAGTTTCCATTTATTTCTCAACTCGACTTGCCATTTTAAACTACTGTTTTTATATTTATATTCAGGGAGAAACTATTAATCCATTAATCATTTTCTGATATCTCTTGCACCCTGGTAGAATTTAATTTTTTCAAAGTACACAACCACTCTATTTAATTTATTTAATACACCTTTTACAATATGATATTACAGTGACTATCCAACATGTGTTCTACCAAATTCCTTGAGCTGTATTTTGAGACAAGAATTTCATAGTCAAAAAGTTTGGGAAACACTTTAATTTCTCTTAATTTGCAAATCCAAAATATTATTTAAATGTGATCTATTTTTTGAAAAAAATCAGATCAATGTAATCTGTAGAACAATTTTGCTACAAAAAAATTCCATTAGTGTGTAGAATTAATAAAATTTGAGGTACAAGAAATCTCTATTTGAGTTATACATAGTATGCAGAAAAATTTTCAGAAATGGCCTGTGGATGGCAGAGTTTTTCATATTCCAAAAGATAACTATCCGAAGTTGTTTTTCTTTCTGTGATTCATGTTTATATCTTGCATCTGAATCATATATGAAAACAGCCAGCTGCGTGTATATTGTCAGCTGGTAAGCACTTTTTAATGAACCAGACCTCACTTTTGTTTGAACATGCATCAGTGTTTATGGTTTTATTTCAGAATATCACAAGATTAGGATCATTTTGGCCAAGAGAAAATTAAATCAGCCAGTAATGAGAACTTATGAACAAGAACAGGCTTCTCTAATGGTTCCATGGCTTATTTTATCTGTTGCTCCATTTCTCTTCTGTGTAGTGTGTTGTGAAGTGTATGATTTATTCATAGATGGTACTGTCGCTGCCAAATGACTGTAGTCTAAACCACTTAAAATTCACAACAAAACCCATTAAAGGAAGGGAATAATAATCAAAATATCAAGTATTTATAGACTGAGTTTTATTTCTCCATTGAATAAATCTTACTGACCATTAAAATTGAACAATATGAAAATGCCAATAACCAACAATTTTCGACCTACAAAAATGACAACTTTATGTTTCAATCTAGTTTATCAGATTCCAGGCTGTCCAATTTTGATAGTCCTTTGTGTTTCATTTCTGTATGAGAATCTAGTAATAATAGAAATGTTCATTGAGTAGCAGTCACAAATTAATGTCACCATAAGGTAAATGAACCAGTTATACCAGTAAAGTTGAGGTTTATTTAAGGGATCTTAACAGGACATCCATCACAAAGTCAGCATATCTTTTCTACTACTGGGGGGTAGCTGTCTAACATGGCTAGTGTTAAGAGTTCTTTAGATGATTTATACAGAGTTTTAGATTCCAGAAAATACATGAAAGTAGTTGTATTAGTTCCATAACAAAGTAACATACTTTGTGGCTTAAAACAACGTAAGTTTATTCTCTCACGTTTGTGGAGTCTAGAAGTCTGAAATCCAGCAGGGATGCACTCTTAACAGGGGTGCTAGGGTAGAATCTGTTCCTTGCCTCTTCAAGCTTCTGGTAGTTGCCAGCTTCCTTGGCCTGTGGCCAGACTCTAATCTCTGCTTACATCTTTACATTAACTTCTCCTCTGTGTCTGTGTGTCTTTTTCAAGGACAATTTTCACTGGATTTAGGGCCTACCAGGATAATCCAGGATGATATCCTTATCTCAAAATCCTTCCCTGATTACATCTGCAAAGACCCTTTTTCCAAATAAGGTAACACTTATAGGTTATTATAGGCGATTAGAACATATCTTTCTTTAGAGCTACCATTCAACTCACTACAGTAATATCCTGGATTTTTGCTGAAGGACAGGAGATAGCTGTTAGGGAAAAGAAAGATTATGGTACAGTTTTATTTTAGTTTGCTTCTACTTATGATACACCTCCAAGTAATCTGAAGTTCAATTAAGCTCTTTATTTACATTCACTCTCCTAGAAAAATTAAGAAAGCTTTCAGAAGCTGATTTATACCTGGGATCAGCAAAAGATACTTGAAAGGCACTTCTACCCCTCTCCTCTGGTCTCCTGGTACATGAAGAATTTAGTTCACAATGACATAAAGAATTTCGACCAGAATGCAAATCTTCATTAAGAAAGTCTTTCAAAGAAGAAAATGTCAGCTGAACAAAATAGAATGCTTAGAGATATGAATAATTTACATTCTAAAATGAGTTACCTACCTTTTAGCAAACTGGTAATGGTTCACAGAGCAGAACTTTGTGTACCACTATTCTAAAGAGTTTTCTAATGAGGCTTCCTTTTAGTTTTCCAGTTTCTGAGAGCATGTCCCCTTGCTTTAGGTAACATGACTAAAGGTCCACATCTTTTGCGGCCATTTAACTTTTCTGGTTAATTTGTAGAAAAACCGTAAGTTGTGTTTGTTTTTCTAATTTGTTAAAACAAAAAAGTATGCAACCAGAAATTTGGTTTTACTGTAAAAAATATTGATCAGTCATGTCCAACTTGACACTTTAAATTCAGTATTCCTTTCCCCATTGGATTTGTCAATCCTACATCCTCAGCTACTATCTTGTCTTTCTACTGGTTCTCAAATGATAAGTAACTAGAACTCTGACATGTGATCATTATTTCCATAAAAATCATTTTTACCAATTTGAAAATCATGCTTTTTATACTTCTCTTAAGACGAATCCAATTATCTAAGATTATCTGTCAACATTTGCCTATAAGCTACTCATGTCCAATTATTAGAGATAGTTTTCATTAATAGATTTCTCAGGAAAGTATTGGTATTTCACATACCAGTAAGAATTTCTTCATTCACTCATTAAACCAGCATTTCTTGACATTGTGAATACAGAGCCTCGTTAGGTATATTTTGCTCTTAAGGACTAACAACTTGATAATGGATATAAAGAAGTACACACATGATTATAACAATTAAATTTGAAACTGGATAATTACAAATCTCAAGAGAGAACATAGGAGGGATATCTAATTCAATGTGAAGGATCCAAGATTTCCCACAGGAGGCAACTTCTTGAGGTAGCTATGGAAGGGCAATTAGGAACTCATCCACTGCTGAATTCTCCTTAACCACTATCTACCCTCTAAAGGAATGGTTATTCTGTCTGATAAAAATGGGATTACATTGACACCTTAGGTTTTTTTACCAAGATCTGGTATGGGCTTCAGAGTAGACAGAGGGCAGCTTGGGTACCTCCAGAAGCTAAGGAAAGGAACTGCAAGAATGTAGAAAGAGGATATTTAAGGGAAAGTGGAATGACTCTTCAGCAAAGCTTTACCTCTTTTATAATATATCTTGGTCTCTGAAGGCCTTTCTTACCATATTTTACTTAAAAAAAAATGAACCTTTGTTGTTTATGACACAGTATCTTTTAGAATAAACTAGGTAACTTATAAACCAAGGGACACCAAAACTAATTGTGATCAATTTCACCTCTCTTACATTCTGTTCTGCATCTTGCCTTATGTATCCCTGTCTAAGACAAAGACACAGCCAACCTTTGTCAGGTACTGCTTACTATGATAAGCAGTAAAATAATCTTTGTCATATTAAAAGGTTGTACTACTGATATCTGAAAAGCTACCATTCTGCAAGGTTCAGCTGGTGAAGCAATATTTGACAATGATGGTTTAACATATTCATAAGCAAAGTGGCTTAAAGCTTGATTTAGAGACAGGATGGAACTCTTTTTCTTTGACTTCTAAAGGCTGACTTTTTGGAGTCAGTTGGGTGGTAGACTTTCTTCTGGGATAAACCTTTGTGAACGTATAAAGCAAAAAATGAAACTAACCTCAAAAGATAACTTTTTGTTGTTGATGCTGTTATTGGCATAAAGGTCTACTGATTAAAAGGACTCTGTTCAGGTAGCTGGATCAGCAACTCAGTATGTGGTTTGCTTATAAGCCTATGAACACAGAAATTTCTGCTCTTAGTAGGTAAGGATTTTATCTTTTCCTAAACATTAAAGATGTGTTTGCATTAGCATATGGAGTGAAATACAAAGGCTCTACCTTAAATAAATGAAACAATTTGTCACTGCATGTGACAGGGCTTCCTCCCTGTGATAATGGATACTCCTGTAGGAGAGGAAACTGCAAAGTACTGGGATTTGAAGTACAAAGAGGGAACCTGGATCTCACCTTACTAAAAACAGAACTTTTGTTTTAAAGTGTAAATCTACCATTTATTATGTCCTCTAGTGAAATAAAGGTATTGTTCATTGTGTATTAACTATGACCTTGAAAAATTGCAAAGGAGAAAAACATTAAGCTTAACAACAAAAGATTTTTCATTTGTTTACATTAACTAAAGTAGAAGAAATTGCAAGTCTTTGTGAAAATGAACTTTGACTCCTTTTCTGATTATCAAGTGAAAATTTCCATAACTAATTATTTGCTTTTACAAAGATAAGTTTCCAGATCCATATTGCACTTGAAATAAGGTTCATTAAACTACATAATTTTACTGCTAAAATTACATCTTAGATTTATAGAAAGAAAAATTTTTAACTGTTTATATAAATAAGTAGTATGAAGTGGGAATAACCATACTCTTAAGAAATCTGATGAAACCAAAAGTAGAACAATTGCATTATTTTGTATTGCACAGTATCTTACAAACCAACATTATGCAAGGCCTAAACGTTCATTATTATTTATAAAGTAACTGCAAAAATAGTGTTTAAACAAGGAAAGAGATCTACTGTGAGAATGATGGATAAGGGATTTATTATGAGAATATGATTTTGCACAATCGTGGGGGAAACTAGGGAAGGAAAAATGTGGAAGGAAGATTTGGGAGATCAGGGAAAAGTTACCAACGCCCTCTACTAAAATATTGATTTAAGAATAAAAGGTCAGCAATTGCAGGGGATTCTTGGAAACCAGAAATGTCCCCACTGCCAAAAGAAATGGGAACATAAGAGAAGTTAAGGTAAAAAAGTTAGGGCAAATTATCCACATGGCATAACTCCTGCTTTTAAAGACCTCCAGCTAAACATCTGATGGTGGGCTTCAGTTGCTATCCATCAGTAGGGTTGGCAGTGAGAAGAGAAACTAAATACAGATTAAAACAAGAGGGAACACAACTTTTTATATATTTTGCAGCATTTAATCTAATGACTTTCAAAGAGTGATGGTAGCTGCTTCACTTCTGCCATCCAAATGTCAAGCAATTTCCTATTTCGGCCAACTGTCAGCTGGAAAATATAAGGTATGGAATTCTGGGAAACAGTTTTAGTGTAACTAAGTTGACAGAGTACAAACTGCCACATCCTTGAATATAAATTATATACATTTCAAGTAATGGTTGAGAAAAATAATTGAGACGATTAAGGGCATAGAAACTAATCTAGTAATGACCACATCAATTCTGCTTTTACCATTATATAAAGTGTAAGCTTATAGAAGATGGAAATGTGTATTAAAATTATAGAAGTTTTTGGACTAAATTTAGTAATATCTGAAAAAATTCAGATAATTATGGGGAAAAGTAAAAAACGGATACTTTGAGGACTCAAAACACAAGCTCATTGATTGTCTGAAATGTATTGATAGCAAAGTATTACAGAGTTAATAGAAAATAGTTGTTTTCGTATATTCCAAAATAATAGCAAAATGATTAGAGGAGTCACTCCAAAAAATGTCTTAGGTAAACTTATCCACAAGGTCATTCTTTCTGACAAATGAAGAAGAATAATATGAAGATTTTATCCACGCAAATCACATCTTCCTATACATGGATAGGTCCTCCTATGCAGGAATTCACTCGAACCTCAGGATCAGAATAACTCTGGGATGATTTTGTCATGTGGGAACAGAGGGCAAAAAGAAGTAAGCAGAAAGAAATGATAAGAGGAGACAAGATTTTTTTCATCTTGTTTCATTTTCAATTTTTCCTAACATTTTAAAAAAAATTCATCCTACAAAACTTTATAATAAACACACACACACTTTTTGCTCAGACTGACAAATAGTTAAAAATAAGTATATTTGTTTTATCTGTGGATTGATAGATGAGTGAATATGCAGGTATGTAGGTAGGTAGGTAGGTAGAGGATAGATAGATAATAGATTGTATAGTGAATTTAAGATATCCATGAATATTTTACAGCTCTTCTTATCAATAGGTAAGGTTAGTCTCCCAACTCCTTGAATCTGGGATGGCCATATGTCTTGCTTTGATCAGTAGAAAGCAGTAGAAGTGACACTGGGAATCCGGAACCTATGCCATGAAGTCCTTGAAACTTCCTCTCTCCTCCTATTGGAATTCTGCCACCATATGAACAAGCTCCAGCTAGCCTTCAGAGAGGCCAAGCAGGGAAAAACTAAGGTGCTCCAACCAACAGGCTGCCAACCCCAAGGCATGTGAATATGGTGATCCTAGATCATCCAGCCCTAGAAGAACTCTCAGGTGACTATACCATGAGTGAGCCCAGGGAAGATGAATGGAATCATGCATCTATCCATGAGCCATCTCCTGATTGCCAACCAGAAATTTGAGAGTTAATAAATGATTGTTATACTAAGCCATTAAATATCAGGCAATTTGTACACAGAAAAGTCTAAATGATACTTTAGCCATTTGCTAGTGAGAAGCAGACCTTTCAATATTTCACCCTTAAATACTTCAGCATATCACTCCTAAGAACAAAAACATTCTCCTATATAATCCCAGTATAATCATTACACTAAAGTAACATAACTTTGATCATTATTATCTAATACATATCTTGAAGATTTCTTATTTCAGTAATATTCCTCAAATCATTCTTACTTTTCATCCGGTGTAGTCAAGGATCAAAACATAAATTAGTAGTCATACCTCTTTAATCTCTTTTAATCTAAAAGTAATACCCTCATTTTTATAACATTGACATTTTTAGAGTCCTTGTGAGGTTTTTTTTTTTTTTTTTGGCAGAATATTCTCAATATAGCTTTTTCAAATTATTTAGTCATAATTGGATGTAAGAAAAATATTTTTGACAGAATATACATGTATGATACCATCTAATTCCCAGTGCATCACATTAAAAAGTATGTGATTGCATTTTGTACTGAAATTAGTACAAAATTAGTTATGCCAACTTTGATCATTTGGTTCAAGTGGTATCTGATTTTACCATTTGTAGTTCATTTTGATTTTTAATCACAGTAAGAAAGTCGTTACTCATATCGAGGTTTTAGATGAATTTACCCATGCTTTATATATTTTTATGTGTATATATATGTAAGTTAATTTTTTTCTGCTTTTGACTATTTTTAGTGTGAGGTATGGATCCAATTTTATGTTTTCTCAGATGGCTACTCAGCTGTTTTATACCATTTATTAAATATTATTATAGCATTGACTAAAGATTTGATCTTTATCATGTATTAAATATTCATTTTATTGGGTCAGTCTATGTCTTGACTTTCTATTTCATCCTTCTCTCTATTTGTGAGGAAATATTGCTTAAATACAGAGCCTCCAGGGTAGCATGATCCAGCAGAATTTTTCGAGATGATGGGAATGTTTTGTAGCTGCATTGTGTAGTGTGGTACCCACTTAAAATATGGCCAATATGACTGATAAAATGAGTTTTTATTTTATTTACTTTTAATTTATTTAAATTTCAATTTACATAGCCAATTGTGGCTAATGGTAATGTACCAGGGAGTACATTATGAAGGCTATTTTAATATTTGTCAGAGGTTATCTGTCTTCATTGCCTTCATTTTTTATGGTTTTTCTAGCATTTTTTAATGTTCATTTTTTATATGCAATTTAGAACAAACTTTTTAAATCTCAGATAAAAAATGTTGACATTTTATTGACAATATGTCAAAATACATAGATTAGGGACAACTGGCATATATTTTGGTGTAACAAAGAGTTCAGCCGTGTCCTAAGAAAGATGTAGCCTTTGCCCTTGGATTTTAGGAGGTGATTTAGGGTGGGGGCTTTGGGTCACACAGTATCGGCTCAATCTGTGGGGTCAGTCATGTGGGAAGCTGACCAAGTCTACATGACCAAACCCCGATAAAATTATGATCACCGAGGCTGAGGTAAGCTTCCTTGCTTGGCAGGACTTGATGCCTATTGTAATACAGTGTTTCTGGAAGGATTAATGGTGTCCATGACTCTACGGGGAGATATCAACTGGATGCTCTGCACTTAAGAGCTTTTCTGGACTCTGCCCCACACATCTCTTCCCTTAGCTGATTTTAATATGTATCCTTTCACTGTAATAAGCGGTAATCATGAGTATTAATAGCTTCCGGTGAGTTCTGTGAGTTCTTCTAATGAATTATCAAAGCTAAAGGTGGTCTCAGGGACTCCCACACTTGCAATTGATGTGAGAAATGAGGGTGGTCTTAAGGACCCCCTAACTCTTCAGTTGGTGTCCAAATGAGGATAATACCCAAAGGATTTATTTTCAGTTGCGTTTGGCTATTTTTGTATCATTTTGGATTTTTAAAAGTTTTTCTTGTTTAGTTTTTGTAACTTTTTTTGCTAAGTGGATTTTTTTCCCTTTTATGGAGTATTGCTTGTATAAAAAGAGTTTTCCTTTCTGTTTTATCTCCTAACTAGTTGTTGTTTGGGTATGTGAAGGCAACTGCTTTGTTGTATATTAATTGTATATCTGGTTACTTTGGAAATTATTTGCCTTGTGTTAGTTTTACAATTAATTATCATGTATTTTTCAAGTATACTATCAGTTATTGTAGAAAGAGGTATAGTTTTACTTTTTTCCTACTTTCTGTCTCAAAATCTTATCTATTTTTTAATTGCATTGAATAAATTGTATGGATAATTATATAGTATCTATTAAATTCCTAGTTCATTAAGTTTTTTTTGAATCAGGGATGAGAGTTGTATTTTATGTTTCTCTTTATATTAATCAATATGATAAATTATATTAATTAATATCCTAATATTGACTTGTCCTTGCATTTTTGCATTCCTAGAATAATGGTCTTGCTGTGTGCTATATATATTACAGTGGCACATAGAGAAATTATATGCTACAGGAATATATATGCTAATATTTTATTTAGGGTTTTTACACTGATATTTGTGAGCTGGATTAGTTTTCTTTCCATTTTCTTGTTTCGTTTATTATACATTTATCAAGTGTAGGTATTAATGCTGTATAAACTTCCATGTATAAATTTGAGGTATTTCTTCATTTTCTATATTCTGAAACAATTTATATACCATTGGGATTAATTGGTATTTGAAGATTGAGGTTATAAAAAACCTGGGCCTGATAAAATTGTGTATGTATGTGTGTGTGCATGTGTGTGTGTGTGTGTGTGTGTGTGTGAGAGAGAGAGAGAGAGAGAGAGAGAGATGTTGCTTATTAATAATTATTTCTTCCCTAGAAATTTATCTCTTTATGCTTTTTATGGCTATGAAGGTAAGTTTTGGTAAATCGTATTTCTAGCCACTTTTCTATTTTGTTTAACTTGTGCTACATTTAAGTGTGAAAAGAGTAATCAGTTTTAAGAATGCCCTGCTTTATTTGGAGGACTTTCATCCCCATGAATGATTTTTTAAAATATTTGTAGCTTAATGTGTGAATTTTAAGTTCACTTTGGATTCTACCAGAGCTTGTACATGGGTGTTTCTATTCAAATTCCCAACCTTGTTAAGTCCTAGTACTTATCTTTTGTGCCGTGTGAGGTCATTAAAACAGAAGTTGCTGGGAATTGGCCGAAGCTCCATGGTTGCCTCAGACTTTGACATCTTCCATTTCTGGCTTTGGGGATGTCCATTTCTTTCTTTACTAGCTCAGTTGTGTACTAAAAACATTAAAAGACATATTCCATCAGAACTTTTTTAGTAAAAAGAATTTCAGTATGTTCAAACTTCCATCAAAAATTTGATATAAAACAGTAAATAAACATAACTTTTCCAGTTTAGATTAAATAAAATCAATTCATATTGATTGCCTTTTGTACTTTTAAATTAGTTATTGTAGACTAGTGACCCATTGTCTACATCTGTTTTTACAAATAGATAATTTCATATTGGAAATTCGTCTTGAAGTTTCTCAGTTATAAGTTCACTTAAATATTTTGTGAATTTACTGAGGTTTTAAATTTGAAAACACATTCCATTTTAATGAAAATAGTTCTGCGAAGCACCAAAAAAAATCATTATACATCTTTACCAGTGACATCAAATTCAAACTATTCTTGTTTACACAATTTCTACACCTAAAACCTTCTCATTCGGAATGCTCTCCAGTCATAGTTCTTAACAAATAAGTAATATTTGCCTTTCCAAGTTCCTTCCATAGAACATAATATAAATATTTGATCTTCATGACAGTCAGAAATTTTATAGATTCTGTGTATGGCACAGAGTTTTAAAAAAAAGTTTTCTTACAATTCCAGAAAAAAAAGTAATTCTTGTCAGTTTAAGTAGGATGAATATTAAGTAACTAATTCAGTAATGGTAACAACTCAAGGTCAAATATTTCTTGTGCTTTACATAGCAATCTTACTGCGATTAGAAAAAAAATTATAAATAATGATTGGGGTTTTTTTCATGAATAATTGCTCTTGAATACAATACTAAAAACTTAATTAATAAAATAAAATATTTTCTTACCTCATTTTGAATTCTACACAGAATACTTAGATGACAAAAGAAGGTCAATTTAATATTAGGAAAATTTAAATTATAAGTAAGTCTTAGGAAAATCTTTCATTGAATGTTTATTGCTTCATTTGTTAACATAGATATTTGACTTTTTTAACAGCTTTATTGAGATGTAATTGACAAATAAAAATTGTATATATTTAAGTTATGCAACATGGTAATTATTAATATTATGACTTTGAAAAATGTCTATTCAGGTCCTTTGCCCATTTTTAAATCAGATTATTTGGTTTTTGCCATTGAGTTGTATGAGTTCCACACATATTCAAAATATGTATGAGTTACATATTTCATACATGTAACTCATACATATTTTGAACATTAAAAGCAAAAATGCATGTAGGAATATATGTTAAAAAGCTTCTGAACAGCAAAGGAAACAATCAACAAAATGAAATAAGGCAATGCAAAAAATAGGAGGACATATTTGCAAACCATATGTCTGATAAGAGTTTAATAGCCAAAGTATGTTAGTTAATCATAGTCATTTGACTTGTAATTTAATTTTTTATATTAATAATTTAACATTTTCCTTTCTTAAAGCTTAGTGATGTTTATATATACACATATATATACATATATATATAGACACACACATTCCTATATTTATATATATTTTTAACTCCTAAGAAGAAACACTAAGGAGATGTATTATCACAGCAGGTTGTCTGAAAAATAGTCAGTAACAAATTTCTAAGCAGTGTTTACTCTAAAGATAATCTCAGCCAGAGATAGTAAATTAAAGCATTTTTAAATGTACTAATATAAAATAGCTTACAAATATAAGCATTTATAAAAATAATAAATGTGTATTGAAAAAAATCACAAAACACAAAAGTATATAGAAAATTATGTAAGTTCCACTATAATTCTATCACCCAAGAAACACTATGAATGTTATGCTGCACTTTTATTTCTAATATATCTGTATATTTTTTCATAAATTGTAACATTACTGAATGTATTTTTTGAACCATCAACTTATTTTTCATTTTATGTTATACCAGGAGTGCTTTTCTATAACACAATATATTTTTTTAAAAACACAGTTTTTAATGACTATTTACAAATGGTTTGCCATCTATTTAATTAATCAGTGCAATTATTCTATTTTGAAAAATTTCAGTTGTTTACACTTTAATATTATAAAAAAAGTCACATGGATATACATGAATATTAAAATTTCCCTGCATATGTTATTATTTGTAGAAGTTGAATTACTGAGTCAGAGGACATGTTTTTCAGAAACAGTATGTACATTTAATAACCCAGTAGAAAAGTAGGATATCTTCTTCAGTATTTATTATTATTCAAATTTGTCTATTAAGTGGGTAAAAATGACATTTCTTTTGTTTTTACTTACATTTCCTTTATTTCAAGTAAATGTGAAAATTTTCACAGGCTAATTAAATTTTTTCCTTTAGTAGCAAAGTTTTTATATTCAACCTTTTTGTTGTAATTGAGGTAAAATTTATATAGAGTGAAATGCATAAAATATGTATCGGTACATGTATATACTTGAATAAACACCTTCAAATCAAGGTATAAATTATTTCCATTACCTCAGAAAGTTCTTATCCTTTCCTGCAACTCAAGAAGCCACTCTTGGTTTCTATCACAAAAGAGTAGTTTTGCCTGTCCTTGAGCTTCATATAAATGGACTCAAAGAAATCAATCCCTATCACTTCCAAAAAACCACCAAACCACAAATATAAGTAATAAAAGAAAAGGAAAGAAACAAAGGGAATACAAAACAACCAGAAAACAAATAATGAAATGACAGGAGTAAGTCCTTACCTATCAATATTTATTTTTAAAAAATTATTTCCTTTATCTCTATTAATCTTCCTTTTTTGGAAATCCATTTTCTTTTTGTTAAAACAAGCGGTCCTATTTTCTTATGCATACTGTTTGCATTGTATATCTTTTATTCATCATGTTACATTCAACCTAATGCTTTATCTTTACAGTGCATATCTTGTAGACACCTTATAGGTGTCTAGCTCTTTTCTTTAAATCCAGTCTCAAAATCTCTACCATTTAGTTGGATTGTTTGGCCCATTTATATTCAATACAGTTGTTGATATGGTTGAGTTTGTATCTACCATTTTGGTATTTGTTAAGTTGTTATCTCCCTTTGATTTGTATCCCTTTGTTTCTTTGTCTGCTTTATTTTGGGTAAGTGGAATGTCTCTTTAAGAATTCTAGTTTAATTTTTATATTTTATTTTCTATTTTTAGAGATTCCTCCAGAGCGGCACTGTTCAATACAGTAGCCACTAGCCTATATGTGCCTATTTAAATTTAATCAATTAAATTTAATATAACAATCCACCTCTCAATCTCCCAGAGATGGAAATAACATAATCAAATTTGCACTACAGAAAAACCAGTCACATTAAGACTGTGTAGGGAATGGACTCAAGGGTAGGAGCACAGAAAATGAAGGCAGGGATATCAGATAGGAGACTTAAAAAAATATTACAATTAAACAAGTTAATGTGATGAAGGCCTGACCTAGAAAAATGGTAATGAATTTACAACAGAGATTTCAGAGGTATTTGAGGAATAGAAGCAATGGGAATTACTGAAGGGTGTTAAATGGAAGAATTGTGAAAGGAAAGAAAAAAGTCAAAGACGATATGTGGAATTGGATTTACTATTCTTTTGTTAATGTTTTGACAAACATCATGCATACAGGAGGAGGAGACAATTTTGAAGCAGGGAGAAGGCAAAAATGAAATAATTTTCAGCTTAAAATTATATACCTATGGTTTTAGATGTGTCCAATATATTTTTGATATTTTTGTTATGTGCAGTTATTAAAATAATTGAAAAGTCTCTAAAATTATAAATTTCAGCATAGAAATTCCTAAAATAGAAGCAAATTGGACAGTCTACTAGAATATAAGAACAATGAAATGACATGTCACTGATGTATTCTCTGGTCATTCTTTCCTTTTGGAGATAAATATTTCTAAACTATCTAATGCTGATCCCACAATGATATTTTTTTCACTTGATTCTTCTGTTTCTGTTTTGGGCAGCCCTTTTGCTTGCCCTAACTCCCTAATGCATTCAGTGAAAAGGGCTCTCAAGTTAACCTGTCAAATTCGATTAACTGCTGCAAGCTGTCCATGGTGACACTTGCTGTAATTAATTGAGCAAACCAGAATAAAGGCACCCTTCACAGTACTTTGTAATTGAGTGTGAAGTCTCGTGAGATCTTTTTGCTCAATTCCAAGTGCATGGAGATTTTGGGTGGTATGTGGATTGTGCCATGAAAACCACTTATAAACCTGTTACATTCTGTGTTGCCCAAAATTGCAAACACCAACAGGTCTTCACTCAAGAGAAATTGTTTAAGAATGCTGATAGTTTTCTGTGTAAACAGGTAGTTTCTACTTCTTTGTCTGCTCAGTTATCCCCACAGATCTTTCAGATTTTTTTCTTCTTACTCTCACCTATCTGTAAAAGAAAATTATTTCAATCTTCTGTAATATAATGAGCACTGAATTAAACAATGTTTTAATCTAGGTGATAATGATATAAAGACTTAATAAAAATAATATATTATTTTAGAAACAGTAAGCAACATTTGTAAATGAATATCCTCATTGTCCACAGAATTTGGTATCATATTTTCATAGTGGTCAGATTCATTAACACAGTCTATCGAAACAGGACATTTTTAAATGTGCAGAGGTAGACTACAAAACAATTAACTTAGTATTTCATGCTATTTTCAGATCAAATATTGAACAATATAATTTTTGTCCCTGTAACGGAATTCTCAAGCCTTCCCTGGGGTGCTAGAATAACAATTCCGAGGTAACTGATTAAAGTTTAAATTAATCACCACTAGATGGTAGCCTTGTTAGAGATCATTGATCTATAAAGTCAATTCCTAGGGTTGTGATGAAACAAGATCATGCATGTATCATAATTACCATAATTACAGGCATAGAATGAGCTCTTGTAAATACTAGTCATTATTTTTATTTTTTAAATTAACTTTTATTAAACATTTATTGCATATCATAGTATCAGATAATCTAAAAACTGGTTTAATAATCACCTATTTAAGATTTTTCGATTCTGCAGTTTTACTGAACTTTTACTGAACATGTAGGAACATGTTTAATTTTGCATATTTTAGCAAAATTACTTCTAACAATGATTTGATACTTAATTATAAATAAACTCTATTAATCTAAATTAAATATTCAGTAAGGCCTTAACATATTTTTAGGTTTTTCATTTTTGCAATTTTCTGGTTGTCAAAGCTTTTCTCTATAGTTACTTAAAACAATCATTTCACACTCTCATGATATCAATGACCATATTCACCTTAATTGTAATGTTTCATGTAGCATACTCACAAAACAAAACAAAAACACAAACTCATAGATTAAGAACTTCTTACCAGACTCTGCAGAAGATAAAATGGATGACCCTCCCCTTAAATATCTAAATAATTTTTTAAATGTCTCTTCTACATTTCAATAATCTGACCTTAGGAATTTTAAATTTACAAATGTTGATGTCCATCTGTAAAGACATTAAAAACTTATGTCATCAATTACATATAAACATAAGATAAATAAAAATTGAATTCAAATTATTCTTCTAGTATTTTAATATTAATACTTTATTTTTAAAATGAAAATAATATATGCATATTGTAAATACATAAAATAGTAAATGCATGATCAAATGTACAAATTCCAATCATTTTTAAATAGTCCATTTTACTCTTGCTAAACTTAAATGCCAAATTCAACTAATACTAAATTCATTTATATACCTATGCAAGTCTTTCTGATGCAAATTCTGTTCAATTTATTTATGCCTCTGATCCTGAACCAATAGTACACCTTTTTTTGTTTTTTTGAGACAGAGTCTCACTCTCTTGCCCGGGCTAGAGTGCCATGGCATCAGCCTGGCTCACAGCAACCTCAAACTCCTGGGCTCAAGCAATCCTCCTGCCTCAGCCACCCGAGTAGCTGGGACTACAGGCATGCGCCACCATGCCCGGCTAATTTTTTCTATACATTTTTAGTTGTCCAATTAATTTCTTTCTATTTTTAGTAGAGATGGGGTCTCGCTCTTGCTCAGGCTGGTTTCGAACTCCTGAGCTCAAACAATCCACCCACCTCGGCCTCCCAGAGTGCTAGGATTACAGGCGTGAGCCACCACGCCCGGCCAATAGTACATCTTTTTAATCAATGCTGTTTAAACATTTTTAAAATAACTATTTTATGAGAATCAGTCCATTAATATTCTTAGAATTACTAATCCCTGATAGCATAACATCAAAATACTATATATTGGATAATACTATATAGATCTAATAATTAGATTTAAAGTCAGATTACAAGAAAATTGGTAACCTTAAATGTTAGTAACTAAAATTAAAAATATATAAAATTAATTAATTATATCTCTCAATTTAAAAACTAGGAAAAAAACAAAAGAAACAAAAGAAAACAATACAATAAATAATAAAAGCATAAATTAATGAAGTGGAAAAAGAGTAGAACAAATTAATATGTTTTTTAAGAATATATACATTAGGTAAACCTTTAACCAACTCAATAAAAAAAATAAGTGTAATTTTTCAGTACAAAATAAATCTCATCTATGCCTAATTTACTAAGCTTTTTGTTTTACTTTATTTTTAATTAAAAAGAATAGTTGGGTTTTATAGAATAATTTTCATGTTCATGAGGTGAATTACATTCATAGATTTGTGTGATGGTGAATGACTCATGTTCAGAGGGACTTGTACTACTTTGCCCTGAAACATAATTTCTAGTACTCTGATTTTGTCTGTAAATATTTTGATTTCAGCATTTGTATTTAAATTTGCAAGTGAAAAAATTTTGTACATTCCCTGCATTTTTTCTAATTTTAGTGTAAAAATTATACTGCTTTAAAAAAATAAGCTGGATACCTTTCACACTTTCTCTATATATGAGATATTTTATGCAAAATGTTAACTACCTTCCCATTGAATATATGTAAAATATACCAATAAAAAGTCTTCCTAATATCCTTTATAAAATTTTTACTACAATTTCTTTAATAGTGTAACTATAGCAAAGTTATAGTTTGCTATAACTTTGTGAGTTAAGGTTGGTAATTAATATTTTCCTGTGGAACTATCAGTTTTATAGTTTTCAATTTACTGGCATACAATTTTTCCTGATTAATGTTTTACATATATTTCAATTTTTATTGCATCACAGTTTCCTTTTCTTTTTCATTCCTAATTTATCTGTGCTTTCTCTCTTTTTATTCCCTGCGATCATTATTGCTAGACATTTGTGTAATTTATTATTTTTTGAAAGAACTGACATGAAAAATTCATCACTGTCTTTTTGGATCCATTTTTATCAATATCTGCTTTTATCAATATTATTTGCCTTTTTGAGTTTTTAAAAATTTGTTCTACTGATCTTTAAAATTTTTTAAATGTTTTTCTCTTAATTTTCCAAATTTCTTTTGTGATAAAACATTTGTTGCTATATATTTACCTATAATTTCCATGAGTTTGACAAGATTTTTCCTAAATATTAATTAATGTTACTATTGTTATACTTGATGAATTTTGGTATATATTTTTCTGAGATTGTCTATTTTCAGTCTCTCTGAGCTCTTTTTATTTACAGGGGTATTTCTCAGAAGTAAATGTTGACAACTTTATCGGCCATAAATTATAATTAATAGTAAGGTAGAAAATGATTAATTAAAAATTGAGTAATAAATGAATGAGTGAGTAATGTTGCTATTTTCATGAGGCAAACTGATGTATTTTTTAGATGCTTTAAAAAGTTAGTGGATACAAAACCATATTTAGAGTTCAATCCTAACTTAAAAAAATAAAATTACCTCAACAACAAAAAAGAATGCAAAGTCTTAGATGCTCCTGAGATGCCTTCTATATGCCAACAGTTTTTGATGATTCTTCAAATTCTAGAAATTACAGAGTTGAAAGGAATATGGAATCATAATAAATTACCAGGCTGCCATCTTACCATTCTCCTAATTTTTATCCAAATTGTTAAATCTGAAATCAGACTGTTATGAAACAAATCCAATGGGAAAACAAATCTAGTAAGGAAAGTATCATAATTGCAGAACACCACAGGTAGAAAATGCAAAATTCAAAAGAAATTTAAAAATTGATTTAAATGAGAATTTTAGTTATTGCCCAAATATTTATTTACAGACACTGTAAATATAGGACTGATGTGATACTTAAAACATTCACCAAAGGAATTTAAGCATGCATTAGAAAGAATGACTAGATATTCTACATTCAGAGAGAAAAAAACAGAGACTAATTTCATCTGAAGCAGAATATATTTATTACATTGTATAATATGTTCTTCACTTTGAAGATTTTAAGGTATTTGAGTTACAAAGAGAATTCATAATAGAAAATTTGAGGAAAATAAAAATTATAGTTTAATATGAGACATCACTGCTTGCAAATATTTATTTGGGATAGAATTCAAAATGCAACATTTATAGAAACATTGTTTTTATAATCTTGCAAAAGAATTCTAAATAATATAATCACATTTGTAAGTATGAATAAAATATAAATATTGTATTACTTAAAGCTTATGGAGTGCCTTCTCTTTGTATTATTAAAAGTCAAGAATCTCCCTGTACAATAGATTTTAGGTGGCAGAAATGGCTTTTCTACCTTTGTAATTCTTATAGTGTGTGCATCTGTTTAATAGAATTTTTTATACAAATGTTCACTGCGAGAGCCACAGAGAACCAGCATAGCTATTTGACAAGCATTATGAGTATCCGTAGCTAAGCTAGCAAGCAAAGTGAACCTAGACTTGAATAAACCAATTTATTCTTCAATAAATGAAAGAATTTAAGAGTGAAATTTGTTACGTTATAATTCACGTGATGCTTAGATGTCTTCCCAATTTGTTTTTGCCTTGGTCATGGGCTTTATAGTAACATTGTGGATGAATGTGTTTCCATTACATGTGGGGTCATCATAGTTAGCCGAGATGAGTCAATCATTCGTACATTGTCATTGCATCAATCTTACAATCAAACAACAAAGAATCTGCCATTCACTGTGTTCCAAGCACAATGCTAGACGTCTTACCATTCTTAACATTCTATTTCCCTATCTAAAAATGCATGTGCTCTCCAATTCTATTATGATCTACTATAACTTTTCTCGATTGGTTGTCAAGTCCTTGGCTAGAGCATTGAGGAGTCGGGAATAAAGTCTGAAAAATCAGACTTCAGATCTGGGAGAGAAGAGAGGCCATAGTGGTGTTAAAATGTAAATACAATTAGATTGTTGGCAAATGTGTTTGGAACTTTTAATCAGTTACTCTAAGGTTTTAATATCAAATAAAATGAGGTTGGAGCTTTGAGTCAAGAAGATTCTATTTGCTTGATCTAAATCAAGTACTTTCTTTGGTTTTCAATTAATAATTCCATCAAAACTAACCTCAAATGTCTTGTAATTACTTTTCTGTAATCTTTCTTTGTGTGGTCTTAATTTTTTATATCAATACTACTATAATTGGCTGTGAGCTAGTGTGATGATTTTGCTGAACATACATCAGATAATACAAAGACTATTAGGAAAATGACTATTTCTTTGAAGTATGAGATAATCTTGTGGATTTATTCATAATTAAGGTGTCAATCAGGGAAAATACATTAATCATGGCCAAGCCTTATTACTACAAATAGTAATGGAGAGAAAATATACACAATACTTGTGTAAATACTTTCTATATCAAAACATAACAGTGAAGGGATCATCATTGATATGGTCCTCCTCATTCAATGTCCAGGTTAGGGCCCAATCTTTAGCTTTTCAAATAATTTGGGATTGCATTGCATAATCACATATATATTAATAAAAGCCAATTGCAAAGCTTTTATTCCTTTACAATGTTTACCTGAATGCTGCCCTATGAAAGAGTGGTCAGCAGCTTAAATTTTAAAGAAACTGAAAACATTTGGGGAAGAGTAAGCATAAGATAGGTACTTATTGGGCTAAAGAGGCACATTTAGATCTGCTGACGCAATAAAATGCAAACTGAACACATTTACTGCTTGCAGCATTTTTCCTTTTGTACATGTCTTCACTAGCCTGACATTTTATATAAAAACAAGATTGCTCTGGACAAGGTCAATTGTTTCTGCATTAAGAAACTAGAAACATTTTTAAATGAGAATAGTTCAACATAAAAATACTATAATAAGGATTATAAAATAGAAGGAAAAGTAAGATTTGAAAGTAGCATATCTTACAAAGCAATAACAATGCATACTTATAAAGCTAGAATGATAGTAATTATTTTAAGGGAAAGAATAACCTCTATTTCTGGAGGTGAAAATCATTATGGATTTACATATTAGTTTAGTTTGACCTCTAAGTATCTGTTTTTACATAGCTGACTTTGTAAATTTATTCAAGTTCACATATTCTTCATTTACCGTATGTTCACAATTATACTTAGAGTTTAAGTATAATTAGCGCTCCAGGGTCAATTCAGGGTCAGATGAAAATCATGCTAATAAAAATGATTACTTCAGCAGAGCTCAGTTTATACGCTATTTATCCTCTTCTGAATCAGGAAGTAGTGTGACAGAGTTCTAGTCAGCAAAATTTGGCCTCTGCAATGGTAAAATTTCCCCTTATATCTTAACTGCACATTCCAAACTTTACCTCAAGAGGGGCCAAGCCATTTTCTTAGAAGTTAGTTTCTGCATTCAAGAAAACAATATGAATTCAAACACGAGTCTTTGGTTATATTTACCTTGCCTTTGGAGGAAATCTAGGTAGAGGCTGTTTCCACTGTAATGAGATAACATGAAACATTTTCTATTATTCATAAATTAATCATATTTCATGAGATCACATAATAATAGAAAAGAAAATGAAAGTAGAAGAGCTAAAATAATTTTGTTCAATGATCTCAAAGATTTATTTATTTGAACTCAGATCCATACATAAGCCCAAGTATATGATCATTCATCATGGTAAATGTAACAATCATACTTCACTTCTATGATTCTTGCTCTACATCATCCAGAAGCAATTGAACATGGATATGTGACAATATCAAAATATTTTTGCATTAGTTATTTAGTCCAACAACTTTATTTTGTAGAGGAAGAATTTGAAAACCAGAAAGACTTATTTTCCTAGTGTCACACAAATAACCCAGCTGTGAAAATATGATTAGAAACTAAGACTCTTGATTTCTAGATGAAGATTCATTTCCCTACATCACATTATCTCTTGACAGTATTTTGAGTTCTTAGTTTGCTTGTAGATTTGACAGGTGATTTCTTCCTGGAGTAACACAAGAGGTTATTGTACCAAAAAAAAAAAAAAAAAAAAAAAAAAGTGAATTTCTGGTCTTTGAGCTGGTTAAGTCTATGCAAGATAGCCAGATAGCTGGTCACAGAAAATGCTTGTAGAGCTAATGATAGTTAAAAATATAATGATTGGTTGAAGGCCCATTTTATTGGGTGCCTGTGATTTCAATTCAGAGGTAAAAACGTTATTTGAAAATAATTGAACTACAAAAATACATCTTGTATATAATATACCCAAGTTTTATATTTTATCATATAGTTCAACAAACACTCACATTCCTTTAAAAGCAAAATGACAAATAAATGTATAGGATTCTTCTCTGTGCCAGAAGATTTAAAAACATATATCCAAAAGCTGCTCCAATGACAATATTATCCAATTGTCTTTTCATATTGGAAGCACAGCAGCAAGGCATAGCAAAAAAGTAGAGCCCCAGCAAGCCGGCAGTTATTATTTTTCCACTGGTTCTGTTATACCCCAGAAATATTTCCCAAAATCTTGTTGGAATTTTTTCTGTATTTTCTTACAATTGTGATTTGTGTCTAAAATAAGGGAGCAACAGGACAGACAACACTGATTTAATACCCCATCAAATATGCATTGCCATTCTATTTACCTTAGACCAGAAAGAAATGTGAAAATAGAAAGCTGAATGTAAATTATCTAGAAGAATTTCTAACTTATGAATATATTGCATATATTTATTTATGAACATACAAAAGGAGGAATCGAAGACAAGAAGTACAATGAAATCTGAAAATTTTGGGGGCTCAGGGTTAAAGAAAGCAAATATTAATTAAATTGATAGATTATGGTATTACGTTGGTTGGAAGAGATCAGTATCTCTTTAAAACAGGGTTGTCCTAAATGGAAATCATGTTAATTCTTAGATAAATGCCAGTATTTTTTAGAGCCTGGATATGAAAAATTTTATTTTTACTACCCAATAAATTTTTTTGGTTCACAGCTCATGGTTTGCCAGGGTTTGTATTACCTCCTTATACTATAGATTTTCAACATCCTTATTCCAAAACAATCAATCATTGCTTGAAATTTTCTGCAAGTAGAGAGAAGATTATTCTATTTTATTCCAAATAGATATCTGTGATTCTTGTAAGATCTGTCCATATTCACAGATTGTTTTTTTGCCCTACAATTCAAATACATCTGAACAGTGATGCCTAGAGATAAGTCTCTTTTAGTGATATTTCTTTAAGATAATGTAGTATCTGTTGAAAATTAAGAATGCAACACAAGGAGAGGGGTTAGAGGGGATAGGGAGAGGTTGGTTAATGGATACAAAATTACGGCTAGATTGGAGGAAAAAGTTCCAGTGTTCTATAGCTCTATAAGGTGACTATAGTTAACAATAATTCATTATAAATTTTCAAATAGCTAAAAGAGAGGATTTTGAATGTTCCCAACACAGAGAAATAATAAATGTTTGAGGTGATGGATATGCTAATTATCCCGATTTGATCATTACACATTGTATACATGTATGCAAATATCACACTGTTACCCGGAAATATGTACAATTATTTTTGGTCAATTCAACATTTTTGAGAAGTGTAACTCTTTACGAAACAAATGAGATAGAGCAGTTGCACATGCTAGCAAGGAAAAGCACAGCAAAGCACAAATCTTCAACTGAAAATATGCAGAATGATTTGAGGCAAATCTATGAAGTGCCACATAGTAATGTGCTGAATATCCAGGCTGGATATTTGCTTTTCTTTCAATGTCACCTCTCTCATCCACTTTATTTTTTCTCTTTATCCTTTTCCATTCACTAGTACAAATTCCCTTCATGCACTGGTTATAAACTATTTCTGTACCTTCACAGATTCACACTGTGTCTAGTACATAGTCATAAATCTTTCTGCAATGAATAAAAGTATCTGGATAAAGCTAGATCTGGTGGGCATAAATGGGTAAAGAATAATGAGAGACTTCAACAAATGGCCTGGATATAAAACTATTTCAAATGGGTATTTCCAATAAATAACTTTTCTGAATACCAGCAATATTATTAAAATGAAAAAGTATCTCATTCATAATCCCTACATAAAAAATAAAATAGTAGAACATTATGTAGGGCTTGAATGAAGAAAATAAGATTTTATTAATACAAAAGCCTGGAATCAATAAAGAAACAAGTTGTGTTTATAAATGGGAAGGTCTGAAAGTCTTAAGATCTCAGTTATTCCAATATTTACCTAGTAAAATTAATTTCAATAATCTTGAAATGTCATTTTTAAATCTAAAATCTCAAGTACTTCTAAAATTATTCTTAAATAAGAAAGAGGCAAAAATACCTATAGTTAGGAATAGAAGAGTAAAAATGAAATGTTCCTACTAGATATTAAAACATATTTAACCACTACCATAGTTAAAAGAGAGTGGAACTGGTACAAGAATTAGCAGGCATATGAAAACAAACAAAAAGCGTAAACAGCAATAACATTGTTATCTGTATCTTGGTATTAAAGTGAGTCATAGTCCTAAGAATTTGGAAATATGAGAGCCTGTTCTCAGAGACTTGAATTGTCATGCACATAATTGTCATGCAGAAAAATCACCATAAAGAAGACATATGGCTATGAATATTTTAAACTATCAGTAGCCTAATGACAAAAAAAAAATCACTTTGTGATTCTAAACTAGTTGGAATCTTAACACACAGCATTATGATTCTTCGCTGGAGACTATTTTTTTTTTTGGAAGTGCTAGCATTGTGGTATTTCCAAGGGATGTCTATGGTGAGCATGAAAAAATGCAGCAGATTTTTAGGTAACTGAAGAAGTAATTAGCATATTTTATGCCACATGAAATATTTTCATGGTAAAAACAGCTGTCTCATGTCTAGTATTGTACTTTTTCTTCTCTGTGGGTATTTCCACAACATGTGGATTCACCATTCCTTAAGGATTTCAATGTCTCCCAAAAGAAGAAATACTCTTCTTATTTACATAAGAATTTAGATGTATTATCGTACAATCATCCCTTGGTATCCTCGGGAGATTTGTTCCAAGACCCCTTGCAGATGCAAAAATCCACAGATGCCTCTAATCCTCGCTTGGGTGAGGCAAAGACATAAAATGTAACCAAAACGTTTGTACCCTCGTAATATCCTGAAATAAAAAATTAAAAAAAATTGCTAGATATCCTATGAATATGTACAATTATTATTTGTCAATTAAAAAATAAAATTAAACGAAGCACAAAAAAAAATCCACAGATACGAAAGTCCCTTATATTCTACCCCTACACAGGGACTGCAAAAAAAAAAAGGGGGGGGGGTGATCAGAAAGCAGAAACTCAGATGACTGGGGACCAGATGGAAGAAGGTATGTACAGTAATGAAAGATACTTTTAATATGACATTCAATTATTGACAATGACTTCTTTGAGGCCATAATAATTTTCAGGCTCTATTCAAAGGGTTCAATATTTACTGACTTGTTTCATCCTCAAAACAACACAAAAATAAAGATAAATTTATCATCCCCATTTTAAAGCTAAGAAAATTGAGTTACAGAGAGATTTGCTTGCCCAAGATCTTAAATGACAGAGCTGGGATTTAAATCCAAGGTACTTTGTTTAATGTGTAGATCTCTGACTTCATTTCAATGAAGTTATAGACATCTATCCAACTGCAGTTAATTTAGCATTTCTTTTTAAGCCAAAAAAAAAATTCAGTAAAATTTAAATTATTAACAAGTTGATTATAGGAACAACTAAGAAATCACCATTTTAAAATCTTCATAGGTTCACAAAAATAATCTAATTTCCCTTAGTTGCTTTATTCTGGAAATTTTCTATCAGGCAAAGAGCTATGAGTGCAGTGCCCTCTTTCATATGTACTTAACCCAGAATATAGGACAGGTTTGGAGGTCGAGCTGCTCAGAGTTCATTTCTGGAACTTCTTTCTCACTGAGCAGCTTCTGTGCATGGAGGACCTGTGACTTGAAGAAGAGGAGTAGTTGTGATAAAGAGAGCCTGTGTAAACCTTTCCCTTCTGTGGATAGACACAAAAGCAGCCTCTTTTTTTTTTTTCGCCAGCAAATGTTGGCAAGGAGAACGCCACCTCTCATCCCTGCCTCTATAGTACTTCATCTCTAAACTGATGCAATTATTATAGCAGATCTCTAAAATTCTTTTCTGTTAGAAAATGTATGCATCTAAATTTCTGTGAATACTGTCTTACCGAATCTCTAAATTTCCTGGTCAGAGGCTTTTAAAAGACAATCCCTTGGCACTCCAAGATTATGGAATTCAACAAAGTGCTTAATATGAATTCTGAAAATGTTGACAGTATAAATGTATTCACTTATTTTCAAAAGTTTCTCTTGACTGGATAGAAAATATCTTCCTTCTAAGCCAAGATCCTTTGTCTTTTGCTGTCAGAAAAAAAAAAATACGTTAATGGGAATAAAGAAAGTGATAAGAGGAAAAGGAGAAGGAGGAAGAGGATAAGCAGGAAAGAGGGGAGGCAGAAAGGGAGAGGAAGAGATATTCCAGGTTGGTAGCGTTACAGAAGAAAGCTTAATGCTAACTATGATAGAGCAAGGCTCATATAAATTTCATCTCCCATTGAGACTAGGAGTTTCATTTATTCAAAATGTTTTTGAAGCAATCAGATATTTAGCCAGCCCAAATAAAGAAAACTTATGTCTTCCTCAAAGAATGAATTAGGTTCTGATTAATGAATAGTAGAGAGCTAGCTAATTTTATTTTTATACTAAATTTCATGACATTGAACACTCTTGATAGAAAAATCAATCATGTGAAATATCTCCTGTCTTCAGGAATAGAATGATTAAAAGTGCTTCTGGAGAGAAAAAAAACATTAGATTTTAAATAATTGAAAACAATCTTTTCAGACAATTTATCTTGCTTTGGAATTGTTTACCGAATAAAGGCTTAGAATAAAAATGGCATTACATGTTAGAGTTATCTTTCCAGGAAGGGCTCTTTTCAGGAAAGAATCAAGGGGAGGATACAAAAGGGTAGTATATAAGGGATTTTAAAGTGGCATTATGGTGACAAACAGGACAAAAGTTTGATATAAAAAATTGTGGTCGGCCGGGCGCGGTGGCTCACGCCTGTAATCCTAGCACTCTGGGAGGCCGAGGTGGGCGGATTGTTCTGAGCTCAGGAGTTCGAGACCAGCCTGAGCAAGAGCGAGACCCCGTCTCTACCAAAAATAGAAAGAAAATTAATTGGACAGCTAAAAATATATATATAGAAAAAATCAGCCGGGCATGGTGGCGCATGCCTGTAGTCCCAGCTACTCGGGAGGCTGAGACAGTAGGATTGCTCGAGCCCAGCAGTTTGAGGTTGCTGTGAGCTAGGCTGACGCCACGGCACTCGCCCCAGGCAAGAGAGTGAGACTCTGTCTCAAAAAAAAAAAAAAAAAAAAAAATTGTGGTCAATGATATGTTTTGTTTCTTTGTTGGAAAATATGGGAAGTAGACATGTTTGGAAGTGATCATAAT
>RJWJ010006757.1:0-60822 GCA_004363605.1 Indri indri | reverse complement strand
AGTTTAGTCTGGCAAACTCCAGGACGCCTGTCAGTCTAAAGGGGCAATATCTATCAAACTCCAGCCAATGACGGCCACAAAGATATTTAAAAAGAAAAAAAATACCACATTTTATAAAGACAAGACAAACATTCAGAATTTCTGTGAAATTTCACCTAGTTTTAAAATACTGCAAGCCAAATCAAACATATCTACAGACAATGTCTACTTTTGTGTTTTCTTGTTAAAATACAAATGTCCCTGAGAGGGACAGTTATCAATTTCAGTCTAGGGGTATCAACACAATGCTTTTAGCACAGTACCTGCTGGATAAAGACTAATTAATTCAGATGTTAAAAGAGACTGAAAGAATAAAAACCAAATTTCACAGTTTCACATTTTGACAAACATCTGCCTCTCCTGTCCCACTTACCTCTTTTCCTGTATCTTAATTCTCCTTTATTTGTTCCTCTTTTTTCTTTCACAATTGCTTATGTTTTGTTGTTTTAGTGGCACTGAGAACCTTAAGAACATCAACCTTAACTTTACTTATGAATTTTTTACTTTGAAAATTAAAATGTTAGAATAAGGTGTTCAAATGAATTTTGAGGTTTTTTTCAGGCCAGGATTGTTACGTTCACATATCTTCCAACTATCACTTCCCTATCCCCGATCCCACCTTGGTTCTTAATACATAAATATTTGTTAAACTGAGTTAGTTTCAGTATAAAAAAAATTTTAAAGTTTTATTTCATTTATTTATTTAGAGATGGGGTCTTGCTATATTGCCCAGGCTGGCCTCAAACTCCAGGGCTCGAGCAATCCTCCCATCTCAGCCTTCCAAGTAGCTGGGATTACAGGCACGTGCCACCACATCTGGCTTAAATTTTATTTTACAAAAGGATTTCCTTCAGTATCACATTTCTTTAATAGTGCCTTACCTATTCCCGGTACTCAATAAATACTCATTGCCTAGTTTACAGATCTTTATTTATTGAGCTAGAAACTGAGGGAAATAAAAGTATTGGAAATCTTACTACACAGTAAACAATTAAAAATGAAATATCCCTTTTTAATTTTTTCAGGTAATTTTTACATTCAACCTTTTGAGACTGCTAAAAATAAAATGTACAACTGCCAAAGCAGGCCCATGCACTCAATAACACATACAGCAATGTCCTCTCTGATAATCAACAGATTAAGTCCCAGGCTTCCACACTCTCAACAGGGAGATGTGCTGACAGCAACTACAACTGGCCCACTGGTTCAGATCAGCTTAGCTGGACCCAGCTGAACCATGCCTTAACCTCTCTGCAAGAGCAGCTCACTCTTATAGGCTAGAGTGGTACTACACCTGGATGCTAAGTTTTTTACCACAGAAGTGTCTGCCAACTTATCAAGGGTGACACTGCTTTGTTCAAATTATGTAATCAAATATAATTTAAAAGTTGTCAGAAAGTGCAATTTCTACACCCTACCATCAACTAAAGAGAAACCCGTAAGGGAGTGATTGTTGTTCAAATTTTTAGTTTTCTCTCTAGGACCACCCGGGAGAATGTGGAAGTTAAGACTGAATGACTCCTGAGCCTCCATTACAACCCCATGGTTCTGCCACTGATAATATGCTCCCTCTTCTCATATGTACAATGGGAGACCTGGATAGTTTTACTTAAAAGCTCTTAATCCTCAGTTTACCTGACCCAATTTCAGTTTTGAGTTTCTTTTCTAGCAACTCTAAGTGTAAGGATTGACATTTCATGACCTTTATTCTTTCTTAGAGTTACTGAGATAAAATTTCATTCTCTATCTTGCAATTACCATATTGGTCCATTAGATACATTTTATAAATCCAAGACACATTATAGAAGCTTAGTGATCTTATTTTTCCTGTATCTTGAAACACATTGCTATTTCATCGTCCATGGAGTTATTTTATCATTACTCATCCATTATATTCAACTATGCTTACAGAAAGACTAGGATAACAACAAGAAAAAAAAAGTGAGGCTGGGTGCAGTAAGTGCAGCATCTCCTGCCTATAATCCCAGTGCTTTGGGTGGCTAAGGTGGAAGGATCACTGAGGCCAGGAGTTCCAGATCAGTCTGGGCAACATAGTGAGACTTCAACTCTACAAACAAAAAACTTAAAAACATTAGCCTAGTGTGGTGGCACATGTTTATAGTCTCGGCTAAGGTGGGAGGCTTGAGTCCAGAAGTTTGAGGTTAAGTGAGCTACAATCAGGCCACTGCACTCTGGCCTGGGCAACACAGTGAGACTCTGTCTCACAAAAAGAAAACAAAAGAAAAGAAAAAGAAAAATGATGGAATCACTTACACCGAAGGATGATACAACAGTGAAATAAATCATTATCCTTCGGTTTTCTTATTGCATTGCCCAAAGTACAGTCATGTGTCACTTAATGATGAGGACATCTTCTGAGAAATGCATCATTAGGCGATTTCATCATTATGTGAACATTATAGAGTGTTCTTACACAAACCTAGATGACAAAGCCTGCTACACACCTAGGCTATGTGGTACAGCTTTATTGTTCCTAGGCCACAAACCAGTACAGCATGTACAGTACTGAATACTACAGGCTGTTATAACACAATAGTAAATATCTGTATATCTAAACATAGAAAAGATACAATAAAAATACACTATGAAAGATTAAAAATGGTACATCTCTTTATGGCACTTACCACAAGTGGAGTTTGCACAACTGTAAGTTGCTGTAGGTGAGTGAGTGAGTGAGTGAATGTGAAAGCCTAGGACATTACTATACAATACTGTGACCTTTATAAACACTGCATACTGAGGGCTACACTAAATTCATAAAAAGATATTTTTCTTTCTTCAATAATAAATTAACCTTAGCTTAATGTAACTTTTTTACTTTATAAACTTTTTTATTCTTTTGTAGTAACACAGCTTAAAACACAAACACATTGTACAGCTATACAAAAATATTTTCTATCTTTATTCTACTATATAAGCTTTTTTCATTTAAAAAATTTTTATTTTATTTACTTTTTAAGCTTTTTTGTTAAAACTAAAACACAAACACACACATCAGCCCAGGCCTACACAAGGTCAAGATCATTGATATCGCTGTCTTCCACCCTCACATCCTGTCCCACTGGGAGGTCTTCGGGGGCGATAACAGGAATGGACCTGTCATCTCCTATAACAGTATTACCTTCTTCTGGAATACCTCCTGAAGGACCTGCCTGAGGCTGTTTTACAGTTGATTTTTTTTTTCAATGAATAGTAAGAGTACAGTCTAAAATAATGATCAAAAGTACAGTAAATACATAAACCAGTAACATAGTCATTTATTATCATTATCAAGTATTACGTACTGTACATACCTGTACATGCTAGATTTTTAGATTGGAAGCGTGGTAGGTTTGTTTACAGCAACATTACAACAGATGTGTGAGTAATACATTCTGCTATGACATTACCAGGTGACAGAAATTTTTCAGTATGGAACACTGTCATTGTCAGTCCATCCTTGACAAAAACACTGTATGCAGCCCATGACTGTATTTGCATCATCTTTTATCCTCCTGAAAGCTGTTCCACTGTTTATGACATTTACCGATATAAAGATATATATAATTGGCTAAATTATTATTATACAACCCATGTTGACATTCTACAAAGAAAAATTTTAAGTAAATTATTTCCCCACGATCCACCACCCAGAGAGGAGGAGAGGAAAGGAGCATATCATATCAAAAACGTACATATAGGCCGGGTGCGGTGGCTCACGCCTGTAATCCTAGCACTCTGGGAGGCCGAGGCGGGTGGATTGTTTGAGCTCAGGAGTTCGAGACCAGCCTGAGCAAGAGCGAGACCCTGTCTCTACTATAAATAGAAAGAAATTAGCCAAACAACTAAAAACAGAAAAAATTAGCTGGGCACAGTGGCACGTGCCTGTAGTCCCAGCTACCCAGGAGGCTGAGACAGGAGGATCACTTGAGCCCAGGAGTGAGAGGTTGCTGTGAGCTAGGCTGACACCTCAGCACTGACTCTAGCCAGGGCAACAGAGTGAGACTCTGTCTGAAAAGAAAAAAAAAAAATGCATATATATATACACACATTATATTTTTTATATATTTATATTTATTTTATAAAACAAATACTATGACAATCTATTTCAGCTTGCTTCTTTCACTCAGAAATATAAATATTTTAAAATTAAAATTTATAATTATAAACTTCTTGGGAATTCCACAATTCTTCTTATAGTAACAGTTAGCATTCTAGAGCACCTACCTAACCATGACCAAAAAAAAAAAAAAAAAAAAATCACAATATCCTGAGATCTCATTACAGGTATCACAGACATGAGAGGCTATTTGTTATCTGGTGCCACATGGGTAAAAACGGTAACTTTAGAAAAAGAACATTCACCAGCCTGAGCAAGAGCGAGACCCCGTCTCTACTAAAAATAGAAAGAAATTGGCCAAATAACTAAAAACAGAAAAAATTAGCCAGGCATGGTGGCGCGTGCCTGTAGTCCCACTTACTCGGGAGGCTGAGGCAGGAGGATCACTTGAGCCCAGGAGTATGAGGTTGCCACGAGCTAGGCTGACGCCATGGCACTCTAGCCCCAGCAAAAGAGTGAGACTCTGTCTCAAAAAAAAAAAAAAAAAATTAAAATAAATAAATAAATAAAATTTTTAGAAAGAAAAAAGGAACATTCACAGAAAAGTATCATTTAGTCCTAATTTTGAAACAATAATGTTGTAGAAACCACAAGGATATTTCCATCTAGGTCCAGATGCAGTTGCACAAAGATCCAACAACTGAGACAAGGAGGATGCTAAGGAAGAACTTTTTTTAATATGACAGACATCTTGTCAGAAGAACAGGAGAAGCTGCTTCAAATCCTTCTTCCGAACTAACTGAGATCATGGGCTTTTAAAGGATGGGCCATGTGCCTTGGGGGCAGGTCATGGTGTATCTCATGAGGGCTACAAGCATAGGGGGCAGGTTGTGGGGGATGGTGACCCTTGGCTGCAGGAAGCCTTCAGCATCTCAGCTCCTCTGTCTTGCAGAAAATCTAACATTTCTGGGAAACAACTAAAAAAGTCAAGTAGTTAATTAAAGCAGAAGAATATAAAAACACACATAGTGGTCACTGAAATTTGGTCATAGAGCCAGTTACAATAACAGCTCTCTTCTCATCTCAGAGTCCTGATTAAGGTAGTACCCTGATTTATAAATGTTGACCTGATCATGTTGCAGTTTTTGTTTAAGTGCCCGTAATTTCTCTGAATACAAAAAACAAGTTATTCCTGTGAATAAAATAGGGTCCTAAATCAGCCCAAATTCTTCTACCTATACATCTATCACCATGTGCATTTCTATCAGCCTCTAGGATGAAGTTACCAGCTAGGTCTAGTTGCCCTAGGCTCAGGCTGCTCATTTTCTTATTTCCCCTTTAAGAAAATCTTGTATTTTAAATTTACCCCCTCCCCCTTGCTATGTTCTCTTGGTGCCCTTAGAAGTATATTCTAATTGTGCCTTTTTGTGCACAAGAACAAACAGAAAGCAGAGAAATAAATTCCCATTATAAATTTTCAGGGAAGATTCTACTTAACCAAGCCAAGGTACTGCTTACCCTACAATTAATTTTAATATTGTAGCAGGGAAGTTTTTTTCCTTTATGTTTTAATCTGGGGACAAGAACAAATCCAGTAATAGAACGTCAACATTAATTTGAGGGGAGATGAAAAATGACTTAATAACACTGCAGCAGGATTAATATTGTACAATAGATCATGAAGCCATAAAACTCGACAAATTCATTTTTGTATCACTGTATATTCTTGCTAATAGGGCAGGGCATATCTGAAAGGCTGTTAATACCTTACTGACCAAATGCCGATCAAATTGCACTGCAAAGGAATATATTTTGCAGGAGGTGGGAAAGAGAATAGTCCTCACTCATCTGCAGTTTGCATTTATATGCAGCATGGAGAAGAATGAGGGCAGAGTGATCTCATGCAGGAGGTTAATACTTGCTCGGAATCAAGTGATACAATTCAGAAAATGAGTTGATGGTTACTAGGAAATCTGCTTCCACTTCAAGACTCTCTAGCCAAGGAATTAAGATTGGAAAACAGATGCAAATGATAACAAAAGATTTTATCCCAAACATCTCTAAACAAAGTGCCAAACCCATAGACCAAACTGATGAATCCTAGCCTAGTCTGACATACCAGCAACTACCAGGCCTCAGACAAAATGTACACTAAAAACTAAAAACAATTTCTACTTGTAGGCAAGATGGGCTAAGAGGGACTAGATTTAACTTCCTGCCTGAAACAACAAAAACACTCAGACAAAAATACAAGAGATAACAGTTTTCAAGACTCTGGATATATAAGTCCAAAAAAAAAAAAAAAAAAGGGCAGTCATCCTTGAGAGATGGGAAGCAAAAAAAATCCACCCTGTAACTGTCCTGAAGAGAGTTCCAGGGCCACGAAACAGAAACAGAGAAGGGCATTGGCATTGGGACCCAGCAGTAGCCCTGGCTTGTGCGGCTGCAGTTCAGAAAGGCCTTGTGCTTGGTATTTAATGCTCTGCTGTTGACAGCTTAATATTCTAAATAATTTTGGAACAAAGGGCTCATATTTTCATTTTACGCTGGGCCCTGAAAATTATATAGTTGGTCCTGCCCAGCAAATGCCCTGAGTTAATGAAATGGGCTGAGAGTCTGATGAGAACAAAGCAGCTACAGTTCAAAGAAAAGAAAATCGGCCGGGCGCAGTGGCTCACGCCTGTAATCCTAGCACTCTGGGAGGCTGAGGCGGGCGGATTGTTTGAGCTCAGCAGTTCGAGACCAGCCTGAGCAAGAGCGAGATACCCGTCTCTACTAAAAAAAAATAGAAAGAAATTATCTGGACAACTAAAAATATATAGAAAAAATTAGCCGGGCATGGTGGCACATGCCTGTAGTCCCAGCTACTCGGGAGGCTGAGGCAGGAGGATCACTTGAGCCCAGGAGTTTGAGGTTGCTGTGAGCTAGGCTGATGCCACGGCACTCACTCTAGCCTGGGCAAAAGAGTGAGACTCCGTCTCAAAAAAAAAAAAAAAGAAAGAAAATCAAGAAGAGAAAGTTGTATATTGATAGGGGATCCTGAGTATGCAGCAGAGCGCAGATCGGCACATGCCTACGAAAACACTAACTGAGGCCAGGTAAAGAACCATTAGAATGAATTGTTCTGACAGTGCTTGAACACACCTACATAAGGCTCACAATAATGCCTATTCCCTACAGTCACAGACTGGAAAAACTCATAATTTAGAGGCATTGGGTAGAGTACACAAGAAGGTCTTGCCTCAGAAATACAGAACAATTAGCCCTAGACTGAGCACCATTCCAAATCCATCTCGAAAAAACAAAAAATCATAAATGCATGACTCTAAAAGATCAAATTGTTTCTAAGTAACTTAGTTACTTGGAAGCTCAAGAACAAAGCTCAAGATTTGTATACAAAAATATTGAGCATCCAACAAGGCAAAATTCACAATATCTGGCATCTAAACAAAGATGATCAGGTATACAAAGAAGCAGGAAAATCTAACCCACAATGAAAAGAATAATCACAACCAACCCAGAACTGACAAAGATGTTAAGCGGAGGAGGAAATTAAAACATAGCAGAATTTGTAGGCTGCCACTAAAGCAGTACTTAGGTAAGTAATTTTTAACATTAAGTATGTTTACTAGAAAAGAGGATCTCAAATCAAGAAATTTAGTTTCCACCTTAAGAAACTAGAAAATGAGGACAAATTAAACTCAGAGTGAACAGAAGAAAGAAAACAATAAAGATTAATGTGAAGGCCGGGCGTGGTGGCTCACGCCTGTAATCCTAGCACTCTGGGAGGCCGAGGCGGGTGGATCGCTCAAGGTCAGGAGTTCGAGACCAGCCTGAGCAAGAGCGAGACCCCGTCTCTACTAAAAATAGACAGAAATTATCTGGAAAACTAAAAGTATATATAGAGAAAAAATTAGCCGGGTATGGTGGCGCATGCCTGTAGTCCCAGCTACTCGGGAGGCTGAGGCAGTAGGATCGCTTGAGCCCAGGAGTTTGAGGTTGCTGTGAGCGAAGCTGAAGCCACGGCACTCTAGCCCGGGCAACAGAGCCAGAGTCTGTCTCAAAAAAAAAAAAAAAAAAAAAAAAAAAAAAAAAAAAAAAAAAAAAAAAAAAAAAAAAAAAAAAAAAAAAAAAAAAAAAAAAAAAAAAAAAAAAAAAAAAAAAAAAAAAAAGATTAAAGTGAAAAATCTGTCAAATAGAAAACAGAACAGCAAGATAAAAAAAAGCAATGAAATGAAAAGATGGTTCTTTAAGATGATCAACAAGTTGATAAACCTCTAGCTAGACTGACTTGGGAACAAAAAGAGAAGACATAAATTATCAACATCAGAAATGAGAGATATCTTCACTACAGTTTTGCAGATATTAAAAGCATAATGGAATATTATGAACAACTTTATGCCACTGTAACAGAAGGAAAAGTTGGAAAAGGGGCAAAGAAATGTTTTTTGAGTTATCTCTCTAAAACCCCCACCCTTTCGGGGGATTAAAACCTCAATTCTCATTCCGTAGTCCCAGAAGCTAATAATCAAAGGGGCAGGAGAATGTTCTTTGCTGTTTGTTTTCTAGTATCTTAAGCCACAGGAGATGGCCGAACAGAATTGTCCTCAGGGAGATAAGGTCCACCCAAACCACCAATTATAGTTAAAACAACAATAGCCTGAAGC
Source organism: Indri indri (assembly GCA_004363605.1). Classification (NCBI taxonomy): domain Eukaryota; kingdom Metazoa; phylum Chordata; class Mammalia; order Primates; family Indriidae; genus Indri; species Indri indri. The sequence continues at coordinate 52,056 of RJWJ010006757.1, read as the reverse complement.
CATGACAAGTGACACTGGTCATGCAGACCCAAGCGGACTGCTGAAAAACTTTTAAAAAGCCCAGCATTTCTGCTTAAAGCTAAGATAGCAGTCTTTGAGATGCTACTCCATTGCCCTCTTCATTTGCTGGCAAATTAATAAATTTCTCTTTCCTTCTCCTGAAACCACTTGTCCTCCTCCTTCATTCTCAGTGATTCAGCCTTTGGGAGAAGTACCAAACATTCGGTGACACCGTAAGTACAAGTTACAGGAAATGGAACAAATTCACTGAAAGACAAGCTCATTCCGAAAAAACAGACAATCTCAGAAGAAATAGATAATCTGAATAGTCCTGTATCTTTATCATGGTAATTACATTTGTAGTTTAAAACCCTCCCACAAAGAAAACTCCAAGTGTAGACGGCTGCATTGCTAAATGTTACCAAACATTTAAAGAAGAAGTAATAGCAATTCTAAACAAACTCATATTTTATTTGAATTAAAGAGAAGGGACTATTTTCCAACTCATTCTATGAGGCCAGAATTACTCTAACAATAAAACCAGACAAAGACATTATAAAATAAGAAAACCAGACTAACATCCACAATGAAATATAGATGCAAAAATTCTCAACATTTTATCCAACGATATAATGAATCACTACCAAATGGAGTTAAACCCAAAAATGCAGGACTGGTTTAACATTGAAAACCAATCAGTGTATAATTAATTCACTATGTTAATGAACTAAAAGAAAAAAAACCATATGATCATCTCATTAGACAAACAGAAAGCATTTTACAAAACCCAACATTTGTTCTTGACTTTAAAAAAAACTCTCAGCAAACTATAGATAAAAGGGAACTTCCTCAACCTAATGAAAAGCATCTATGAAAAACCTACAGCTAAGTTCAAACTTAATGATCAAGACTGAAAGTTTGCCTTCTTAGATCAGAAACAAAACAGGGAAGTCTGCGCTCTGGCGATGCCTATTCAACATGGTACTAGAGGGTCTAGCCAGTGCAATCAGGCAAGAAAAAGAAATACAGTCATGCATCGCATAACAACCTTTGGGTCAATGACAGACCCGGTATACAGCGGTGGTCCCATAAGATTTTACTATACCTTTTTTACATTTAGATACGTGTAGATACGTAAATACTTACCATTGTGTTACAGCTGTCTACAGTGCTCAGCATAATATTGGTTTGTATCCTAGGAGCAATAAGCTATACCATATAGCCTAGCTGTATAGTAGGCTATATACCATGTAGGTAGTGTTAAGTATATTCTATGATGTTCATACAATGATGAAATCACCTACTGACACATTTCTCAAAATGTATCCCCATAGTTAAGGGACGCATGATGGTAAAAAGTATCTAGACTGGAAAGGAAGAGGTAAAACTGTCTTTATTTGCAGACACCATGATCGTCTATACAGAAAACCTAATGAATAAAGTTACTAAAACTAGTATGTTAAGTTTACCAAGGTTACAAAATATAAAATCAACATATTAGGAATCAGAAAATTTTAAAAAATGTTAAATACCCTTTATACTAGCATTGAAAATATTAATTTTTTATGGATAAATTTGACAAAAGATGTGAAAGACCTATACAACAAAAAATATGAAGTGCTGCTTACAGAAATTAAAGAAGGCCTAACTAAATTAAGAAAGCTGTTAATGTTAAGATGTCAATTCTCCCCAAACTGATCACATTCACAGCAATTCCAATGACAAACCCAGTAGACTTTTTCGCAGAAACTGACAAACTCATTCTAAAATTCATATTGAAATGAAAAGGACCTAGAATAGCCAAAACACTTCTGAAAATGAAGAAGCAAGTTGAAGGATTAACACTACCTGATTTAAATAATTACTATAAAGTTTCAGTAATCAAAAGAGTGCTATATTTGTACAAAGACAGACAAACAGATTAATGGAACAGAACATAGAGTCCGGAAAAACACTCCACATATATATATAAACAACTGGTTTTTGACAAAGGCCCAAGGGCAATGCAGTGAAGAATGGGGAGCCTTTTCAACTATTGGTGCCAGAAAAAATAAACTTGGATCTATATCTCATATCATATATAAAAATTAACATAAAATAATTCATACATTTAAATGTAAAACATCAAATTTCCTGAAGAAAATGTAGGGAAAAAATATCTTTAAAAGTATAATCTATAAAAGAACAAATGGATAAACTGAACTACAGCAGCTGCTGTAGGTAAGACCCTATTTATGAAAAGACCAAATTATCCTTCACTTCATAGCACCTACTGAAAACCACTTTCTGAATCACAGAATGAACTTGAGTGAAACAGTTATTTCTCTTTGTTACTCATATTTAACTTCACAAAAATATATTTGTGCTGTCACAGTACAAGCAACTGAGGCACCTAAAAAGAATGCAATGGAAATGTGAGGAGAGAGAGTTTACCAGTTCATGACTAACAGGCCAGTTTCTGGAGTCAAGCATGCTTCATTTCACATAACATGTGACAAAAAATGAGTTTTTTGGCACACTGCCCTATTTTCCCATTGATTCACACAGCTTCACTTTTGACTAATCTTCAATTGACAACTTGAGTACCTTGAGATTAATGACAGACTTTAGAGGTACTAGTAGCTAGAGAAACCTAAAATGACTAACTTGAAAAGCAAGAATAAAACATCATTGTAAAGTGAACAATTGCTCCCAAATTCACCTACATATGAAGTTTTCTTAGAGCACAGAATATTTGTGGACAGAAAATTTTTCAGGAAAATAAGTAATGAAGGTAAAGGTATGGGAAGTAGACAAGCAGACAAAAGAATTATTTGTTGTGAAAAGGCAAAAGCTGCTACTTCTACTTCCAAGTTCAGCAATTTGAGTAAAGCAAAAGTTGACTGTTTTCCTGCACATAGAAGGCAATAAACTCTCAGGTCACTAAAACTATCTCTATGAGATAGAGAATGAATCTAACCTATAACACAATATACTGCCCACTGTATTGCTCACCTAAGGTAACTGCTTTCTAAGTAGAAGAGAAAGAACATTTCAGAATTCTCCTAAATGTAAAAATTGGGAAGAGTGGAAGACAGTCCTTAAATCATTTCATAGAAAAATCAAGGAGAGTCACGAACGATTTCTGATTCTAGGCAATGTTTAGGCCTTCAGCTTCAAGAAAACCAAAGATTACTTTCAGAACCTCTAGCTTAGGTACTCAGTTTAATGCTTCAGAGCTGTGCTAATACAGAAACCAACAGTCTCATGTGGATATTTAAATTAACTAAAATGAAACAAAATGGAGAATTCAGTTCCTCAGTCACACTAGCCACATTTGAAGTGCTCAATAAACCACATGTGGCTCTTGGCTACAATATTGGATGACACAGATATAGAACATTTCCATCAACACAAAAATTTTTAGCAGCGCTACTCCTGAGTGACCAAGTTAGAGCAAGATGGCAGCTCTTTTACAACTCTTTATTAGTCCTTTAGATATTTTCATAAATGGGATTTTAAGACAGCTTTATAAATCCATGCTTTTTAAAGTTTAGGTACTGAGGCCACCAATGAAATGAAATTAGTTTCAAATACCATCAACTTAGAATGGAGCACAGAAATTCTTTTAATCCCATAAAATTTTCTTTACCTTGGGTGTATTTAACTACTTGCAAAGTGCTATCAATAATCTATGGCACTTGAAGTTGTTCTGCCCCCTCTAGAACACTTGAAAACTGACAAAGAAGAAAATCATGACAGTTTTACAAAATCAGCAAATCAGGAACTAAGAAAAAGCAGTCAAACAATTGAAAGTCATGAACATAGTGACAGAATATCTGATGACTTTGACAAACGAACTTGAGGGAGGGAAATGCCGACAAAACTGTTAAGTGCAAAGTTTTTTACAAAATAAACTATCACTTTATTAATGGATACAAATGTTGGCAAATTGCATGAATAATTCGGGTCCATTTTCAGGTAAGTGGAATCTTCACTAAAGCCATTTATTATTGACTTCACAGCACTTGTCTCTACTTGACTGCTAACAAACTACTCTAATTCCAGTTTACAGCCAACAGTAAAGACAAATATTATCTATCACACACTTAACTCTTTTACTTAAGTATCTTCTGCCAAAATAAAATCTCACCCCAATGTCATATAAAATTCAATAGGGCTGAAAACCTTGCAAAGGGAAGGGAGGGCGTAAAGTATAGCGCCTGGCCCAACTATCAATCTGCTAGTAACACAATCCCATTCAAATAAGATAACAGTGACTGTGACCCTAAGAGTTATTTTGGATGTTTCAAATCATACTTCATAAGTCCTAACTACAGATCCTCAAAACGAACATTCTCACATAATTACATATATCTGCAAGGGTCCAAAAAATGCCGAGTTGACATATGTTATCCTAACACCATATTTAACATATATCAGATATCTGCGGATGTATTTTCATTAACAGAAGAATCATCAATTATTTCTGAAGCCTCACATGGGCAAATATAGATTTTGAATGGCTGACAAAACATAAAGACTGGTTTGATGAGCTGATGCTTTTAGAGTGGGGGGTTTATGTGCTAAACTCAGTTTTATGTTGGTCCTCTGTGTGCAGCCAGAAGCACCGCTGGTACCTCAGTCACTGGGGAAAAAAACAGGAAGTAATGTGCTGAGTGAGGTATAACAACTAGGTCCTACACAGCCTAATATTATAAATTGCTAACAGGTTAAAAAATAGGAGGGAAGTTGTTTAATCCAGAAGAAAGAAGCAGAACAATTCAATGCACATCTAACTTTGGTCTTCCATATTTTTTCCCCTTCTATGCACCCAGAAATCATTTGAGGAAGCAACTAATGAGAATGAGATATATCAACTAGAAGAATTTGGGAAAAAATGCAATATGAAATCCTTGTTTCTGCTATTAAGACAGAAGGGAACTAGTACAAATATGGAAAGCAAGCACTGCTACTTCAGAAAAAAAGGCTTTAAGTAAATCTTAGAAATAAGTGTGAGACTGCTGACTAGAATGAATAAAGAGTAAATTTAGTCATTTTAGAAGAACTTGGCAACAAGAGGAAGTGTGACCCAAAACTATCCACCATCAGCGACAAATTTTGAAAAGTGTTCATCGTGCTACTCAGAAGGCAGTCACGTCAACAAGTATCAAAAGCAAAAATTTAATCTCAACTAGTGAGATAATAGTCAACCCAGGACTCATTCCCTCATACAGATACACAGAACAACACCTCTTTCATTTACAAAATGTGCTTGAGTATATTCAGTAAGAGGGCTGTGTGTTAATGACAGTAAGGGCTGGGGAACTAGAGGATTTAGGAAAAAAAATCACATAATCTAAAGTCTAGATTATGGGTTCAACAACAGGAACTGCAAAAGTACTTTGCTTAATGTAAAGTACTTGATAGTGAGAAGAGACAAAAAATTGTACTCAAATAAAAGCTAAAAGACATTCCTGATGCTGTATGGCATCGCTCAGATATGTGTGAACAAACATACCTATACCAAAATCACAAACCACATTTTCAACGTGGATCATCATAGAAAGACTGAGGAGGAATAAATGAGAGTCCCAGACGATGACATAATTAGTTGTGGGGCTTTTTTGTTTTAAGACAGGGTCTTGCTCTGTCACCCACGCTAGAATGCAGTGGCATGATCATAGCTCACTGTAAGCCTCCAGAGTAGGTGGTACTACAGGTGTGCGCCACCATGCTCGGCTAATTTTTAAATTTTTTGTAGAGATGGAGTCTTGTTACGTTGTCCAGGATGATCTCAAACTCCCGGGTTCAAGTCCCAAAGTGCTGGGATTACAAGCATGAGCCACTGTGCCACGCCATATTTATTTAGCCTTTTTTTTTTTTTTTAAATCACTGAGAGCTTCCATTTAAATCTTATTCCAATCCTTCTATTTCCTATCCTGAAATTTGAGTTAAGAGCTCTGACCCCTGGGTCCTGATCCTTAGTGCTAGGGCACTAGGTAATTACTGCCAAAGAACCAAATTCTGTTGACAGTCAATAAAATGGGCTCCTCTGGCCTCTCAGTTATACTGGAAGAAATAGGCTACAAACTTGGCATGCAAAATTTTTGACTTTTAATTTTTACATAATTTTAAACTTTAAAAAACTGCAAGCGTAATTCAAGGAACTGACATATACCATTTACCCAGATTTACCAACTGTTCACATTTTCTTGTCATGGAAAATCTGACACATTTTTGATCCTTGACCTATATACGTTTTTCTTCTGGAAATGACTTTACATCCTAACAAGCCCTCTAACTTCCCTGGCTTTGATGATATAAAATTAATTCAATAATCACAAGGGGATTTGATTATTTCCTAAAGATAAACACTGAGCAAGAATTTACTAAGCAAGGTTCCCCATAAAAGCAGCAGTTTCCTTCAGATAGTCATCAGGGAGTAAATTACTCCTGAATGCCTGAATTCAGGTATGGGAGGGACAGAAAAAAAAATTATGAATTAATAAGAGACAATTTCAAAAACTATTGGACCAATCCCCCCCACCAATATCTTATGTTCTTCTGAATAACTCATTACTCTGACTCTGTGTACAGTATACTACTGTATACAGACAGTCCCTGACCTACAAGGGTTCAATTTAGAATTTTTCAACTTCATGATGGTGCAAAAGCAATACGCATTCAGTAGAAACTCATACTTCAAGTACCCATAACAACTACTGTGTTTTTTTATTTACTATGGTACATAATAAATTACAGGAGATAGCCAACAATTTATTATAAAATAGGCTTTGTGTTAGGTGATTTTTGTCCAACTATAGACTAATGTAAGTGACTGAGCATGTTTAAGGTAGGCTAGGCTAAGCTATGAGCATTGGTAGCCAAGGTGTATTCTTGATTTATGATATTTTCAACTTAAGATGGGTTTATCAGGATGTAACCCCAATGTAAGTAAAGGAGTATCTATTAATATATGTGATTCTTTAATATACCTTTCTCTTGCTTTAAAAAACTCCAAATAGCATATATAGAAATGTGCTGCATAATAATATTTCTTTCAATGACGGACCACACAAATGATGGTGGTCCCATAATATTATAATGCCATATTTTTCATTGTACCTTTTCTATGTTTAGATATGCAAATACCACTGTGTTACAATTGCCTACAGTATTCAGTACGGTAGCATGCTGTACAGGTTTGTAGCCTAGAAGCAACAGGCTATAGCATACAGCCTAGGTGTATAGTAGGTAACATGTGGTACAGGTTTGTGGCCTAAAAACAAGAGGCTATAGCATACAGCCTAGGTGTATAGTAGGCTATACCATCTAGGTTTAAATCATACTCTACGATTTTCACATGATGACAAAATCTCCTAACAATGCATTTCTCAAATGTATCCCCATTGTTGAATGACACATGACTCTAGTGTGTTTAAATGTGCTCAATTACATCTTTAAGAATTTTAGGAACAGGATTTCATGATATCCTCAGATTACTGAATACACTCTGGGGTATTTCAAAAATGCAGGATTAGAATAAATTTTCCTATCAGTTTGGTCTGATGAGAAAACATGAGAAAGTATGTCATCTTGGGAATGAGTATACTCTAGGGCAGTGTGCCACCCTGCTCACTCACTGTCCCATTTCTCACTGTGAAGAGATTTAAAGGCTCCCAGTTAGTAAATGCTAGCCATCCTTCCTGCTTATTTTCCTCATGGAGCAGCACACACCAAAGGTAACTGACATGCCACCATTATATTAACATTCAGCCTCAGGCCTCCTAGTGATCCTCTGTCACATGGTCTGTTTTTTCACCTTTCCAAGGAGGAGTCTCTGCAGCTAGTATATCCCAACCCAACTCTTCATCCTGTTTACCTTGTTGAATGCATGAATATTAATTATGTCAATGATTAGGTTAGTCCTTTCAGTGATGATTCTTTTTTCCCCCACCCATTCTAAGCCCTCTTGCCTACCCAGGAACATAATCTCATTCCACATCCTATACAGTATAGTATAACTTGTTTTCCTTTTAAATCTCTAATGAGATTTCTAGAGACAGCCTAAGTGCAATTTCTTGTCAAAGGAACAATCCTAGTTCTTAGATCATTTGACCCAGGATGATCCTAGGAAATGTCATTTTTCAGCTCTAATGTTCAATTCCTCCCATGTAGATAGTCTAGCTGGTGCTCTCCTACTAGCAGGACAATCATTTTAGAGAACTCTTAATGTCACAGTTTATATATAGCAGCAAAAACATCAAAATAAGAAGACTGAGTTAGTATAATACGGTCATCAAGAAAACACACTCGGGAACCCTTCTGGGGAGAGGAGGGTGTCTACATCTAGAGAAGAAGGAAAATGTCTGGAATGGAGAGTCAGAACCCAAAAAGGAAAAACAGGACATCCATGTAGTGGAGGAGGTAGTGATAGAGATGGGAGATTGGTAACATATAGGGGTACTAATTGGCTGGCAGGTGTATTAAGGATAATAGAAATCAAGTTTCTCACTGCAAGAGAAGATTATAAATAAAAAGAAAGGGAGAAAACTAAAACTAGAAAACAAATGAATCCTGAGGTATCAGACTGCAATTGGAGTTATCAATATGAATTCACAAGTTTCAGTATACTTAAACATAGATATATTACTCAATATAGCGACAAATGTGAATATACCCACTAAGGAGGTATGGGAACAGCAACATTCCAACTGTAATGAACACACTAATCACCAAGATCTTGGCTTCTAAATACTTTTTTCCACTAAAAAGAACCAGGGCTCATTGGAGAAATGATTGATTGTCCAGGGCTGGGGTAGGGAAAGCACAAGATGAGCCTGGAATACCTTCTTATGCCAGAAAGCAAGAAAATACTCAAGAGTGATGGGGACATGTCAAAATAGACACAGAAATCAGCCTGAAGAAGCTCTCACTGGCCAAATCTGGGACAATTTGACATCAAAATAGATAATGGTAACAGAAGATTATAATCCACTGAATAAAATAGGAAACCATGAGTCCATATAGACACAAATTATGTAAATATTCCATCTGTATGGAATATTTTTACTTTCCCATGAAACATTTAGTAATTACAAACACAAGAAGGGTAACTGTACAGTAATGAAGCCAAGCAGACACCACCTTAATTAAGCAGTCAGTAGTCATCATTAGTAATGCATCAAACTGAAATTGTATGCCATGTGACAGGGTACAATGAGAAGAACACCACTTAAGGGACATTCCTCCAAAGATAACTTGAATCAGCGGGAAGTAACAGATAAAACCAAATGAAAAAAAATTTACAAAATAACTGGCTTGTAATTTCCAAAAGGGCCAAATTCATGAAAGTCAAGAAAAGACTAAGGAACTGTTCCAGAAGGAAATAAAGAGACATTATGGGGATATATGCTATAAAAGGCATTATTGGGACAACTGGTAAACTTGAATGATGGCAGCAACCTGATTTTGGTCATTGTATTTTATGTACATAGAAAAATGTTCTTGTTGAAAATAAACACTAAAGTTATTTGGGAGTGATGGAGCATCAAGTTGGCAACTTCCTCTCAAACGGTTCCAGAAAAAAGTTATTTGTGATTTTTTTTTTATGGTGAAAAAGAAAATCTAAGCAGTTTGACAAATCTAGGTTCAAAATCAGGTTCACTTATTAACTACAAGGTCTTGGACAAATTGCTAATCTCTCTAAGCCTTGTTTGTGCAGTAAATAATAGGGATCAATCTGTGGTGAGAATTAAGTGATGTGTGTTTTTAGCACAATGCCTGGCACTTCATATGTGCTTTTTAATTGAAAGTTGTAATTTCTCTAAAGATAAAATCTGACACTGTAATGTGTAGTTTCCCCTAAAATACTTGGAAAGAATGCCCAACCTTGACCACATTCTAGCATTTTATAGACTTTACTGTCAACCACAGCTGCTAATTCTAGAACCTGCCGTTTGCAGTTCTACAGATTCATGGTCTGTCACTGCCTTTGTGTAGAAGGAAAATGCAAATGCCAAGTTGCAGCCACATTGGCAGCAACTGCTTCACCTAAGTCCATAAGGCAACGGTACTCAGCACCCTACACTGAACTACCCAGCAGAGCTCATTTGTCCAAGACAATGCATGCTTATCTGGCCTTCAGAGAGTAGAATTTTCTTATTTAGAAACTGAAGAGCAACCAAGGGATAACTACACAACTCAAAGGAAAAGAACTACAACTCTACCACCTGGGAAACAGTGGAACAGCAATCATATAAGGAAGGAATTTCAGAGGCCTGGATGTACCTCAGATGTTTACACTGTCTAGGTAAAGAAACGGATTTGAACTTCTGGCTACTTACTATAAATGTTATAGAAATAGTTGTGTTTTTTCCCCAATTACATGTGAGTTCACATCTTCCTTCTGTGAAATTTTCTATACAGACTAAGACAGTGCTACTCAAAGTACAGTCCACATAGATCAATGCTAGTCTGCAAATTGTTACTGTCTACAATGAGATAAGCAGAGAAATTAAGAAGAATTTAGAAAATTTTATAATAATGTGACAGAGTAACTGTTGTATGCAATAATAAAAAAATCAGGATTTATATTTTATGTCTTTATAATTGGTGATTTTTTAAATCTAGTTATTCATTTTTATTGTACTTTACAAAAGCATTGGATAGTGACAGGTTGAAGGGGGGAAAAGAGCTGGTGTTTTGCCATAGTCAGTTTGAAAAGCAAAACACTTAAGATTTTTATATCCTACACATTTGTATGCGGTAAGCTAACATTTATATATCACTTACTACATGCCAGGTACTTGCTTTACTATACAATACCTTATTAAATCCTCATAGCAAGCTAAGTCCTAATACTACCCTCATTTTCCACATGAGAAAACTAAGGCTCAGAATGGTCATACAACTTGCCCAAGTTCCAGAGTAAATGATATGTCTGACTTCTGAGCTTAAACCATAGGGTCTTGAAAACCATATAAAGTAGGAAAAGAAAACTGTCAACTCACTTAGAAATGGTGGGAGAGGAATTCTTGAATATATAGTGAACTACTTGGTGTTCTTTGAACATGGGTATTTTGCCTTGGCTCTGTGGTACATAAGACAGAAAGTAATCCACTTACTTTGCCTCAAGTAAAGATAAAGTGGGTGGTCACAAGAATACATACATCTCATAGGGATCCAATGGCAGGAACTGGGTCATTGTCAGAAACCAAAGATGAACAGCTGCCTCCAGGGGGCTGTGCAGTCATTGACACTATCAATGCTTCTGCTTTGTTCTCTCTGCCAAAGTCTTCATCTACTTCAACCTGCATGCAACCAAAGATGGCCCAGCCCAAGTACAGCTTGACATCACCAGTTTAAATTTCCCTCTGCCTCTCCCAGAAGTCTACATTTCCCCCAAGAGCCACACAGGTCAGAGGTTAAGGACCAGCTATTTCATAAATCAGGCACCCCTCTGGTCCAGTAGCATAGCAGGATGGTTGACTGACAAAGAATCTGAGTAAATCCACCTACCATAACTAGGGTTCAGAGCAGGACTTCAAAGTCCCATATTTATTCTACTATATTTCCTGATCTTTGAGAAGATGGGATTAATAATAGTCTATAAGGCCTGAGGAAAGACTTAGGCTCAAGGGTTTATTTTATTTAGCAGGAGTTAGGAGAGAGGAGGATGGGGGAAAAACTGAGGGAAAAAAAAGAATGTAACAGAAGGAAAAAGAGAATTACAACAGAACAAATATAGGGAAAGGATCTGAATATATGGAACACTGGCCCAAGCCTAAAACAGTTGACAGTTCTAGAGAAGGATTGGGAAGATAACAGAACTCATAATTACAATTTTGGGAACAGTACAGGAAAACATAGTTATATATCTATCTTATATACTTAGTATTATTGATTTATCCTATTATAGTATGGTAGAGTACTATATCCTGTAGAGAGATCTGAGAAAGGTTTAACACCTAGATCAATAGAACAATGCTATTAAATTCTAAGTTCAGAGGGAAAAGAGGAGAAAGTCAAAAAAAGAAAGGGAGGGAAGGAGGTTTTCACATGCAGAAGCAGACTGGAAACCATCACAGGAGAAGCTTTTAGTATTGATGGTAAAGCAAGACGGAAGTCTAAGAACTAGAAACTAGCCATAACCTTATTTATTTATTTTTTTAAAGGGGTGGGAGAAGAAGTGGGGAAGAATCCTCAGGGAAGATGATCGTCATTTAACTTGAAGATCAGTAAAAAACTTTGATTGGAGAAGTTTCTATACTTAGGATGAATCAAGTAAGTAAATATGGCTGCCATTTCTAAACTAAATAAAGGGAAGGCATGCACATGGGAAGATACCTACAAGATTCTGAGATGGTTGTTGTCGGCACAGTGCATACGTGATAAGAGGATGTAATTCATGGAGAGTGAGTAGTTCTGTAAAAGGAAGGAAGTTGTCATGCTCGGGCAATCATCACTGATGGTGCTCCCTACTGCCTTATGTCCAGAGTGGAAGGTGTGTGTGAATGTGTGCTGGCAACAGAGACATTTGGCACAGTAAACATTTGGCATTCGAGGATTTGATATTTGGGGTTTCGAGGTTCACTGCATGTAGTAAATGCTTTTGCTAAGTATGAATTTGAATTGCTGTGTTGCAGGGCTGCTTTGTAGGCATGAGTTACTTGGCTGGTCAGTGAGCCTAAAGCAAACCAGCTCAGTGTGGTTTTACTATTTTTATTTAACACAGGACCTCAATTAATTCGCAGAACAATTTTGAAAAGTAGGATATTATTATCCCTATGTTATAGCTAAGAAAACTAAGAAATATACATGCTACATTGGTATCTTGAAGATTTCAGAACACATTTCCCACAAATTTCAAGAGTCTACTGTATTACTATTTCAACATTTACACCTATCTCCCCATGAAACTTTAAGGTCTTTGAGAGGTAGGGACTATATATATTTCTCCCTAAAGTGCTTATGGTAAGGCAACACACATAGCATATACTCAAGAAAATTATCTTCTAAACAAATGGAATTTACTTCCATATAGCACCCCTTCTCAAGTTTTAGAGGCCCAGGTGGTAAGTGTTCCCAAAAAGAAAATAGTTTAGGTTTAAATTGGAAGCCTGAAGAACTTGCCTCTATGTAGTCTTTTTCTTTTGGGGATTTTTTTTAATTTTTATGTTTTCTTTATTATTTCAGTATATTACGGGGGTACAAATGTTTAGGTTACATATATTGCCCTTGCCCCACCCAAGTCAGAGCTTCAAGCATGTCCATCCCCCAGACGGGTGCGCGCCCCCCACCCATTAAGTGTGAATCTACCCACCTCCCTCCCCCTTCCCATTTGCCCAACACTCAATGAATGTTATTACTATATGTGCGCTTAAGTGTTGATCAGTTAAAACCACTTTGACGGTGAGTACATATGGTGCTTGTTTTTCCATTCTTGGGATACTATTTAGTCTTAATTTAATTCTGGATCTGGAAGATGAAAGTTACCCCAATTTAATGGAAAGACTTTCAAAGCACAGATATAAGCAGGAATCATCTCCAGAAAACACTTGTTTTTATGAAGCAAGGATCACAAGCACTAAGGCCTTTCAGTAAGGTCCAATAGTGTTCACATCAAATTATTAAATATTTAACTATTTTATTTATGTATTTGACAATTTTAGTGAAGTCATTACCATTTCTACCCACAATACACATCTATATTATTCAAACTGACCTTATTTCAATGGTGAAACAATACAGATGAAATACCACCGCAACCAATAGAAAAATACATGGTTATGTTAACAACTTGAAGCACTAAATGTTTTTTCAAAAGTAAAAATCCATTTTTAACACTGTTCACAACAATAGCAGGACAGAATTCCTGGATATGGAGCTACCTATATGATTCCAATGCTAATGTGTCTATTTTGACTAAGTCAGGCTAAGTGCATTTGCAGGAAACCATAACTACTGTGGAGAAACTGCATTGATAACATCAAAACAACATTTTCTGTTGTACATCAATGTCCAAGAACTACACTACAGCTTCATTTATGAACCACTGTTTTGTGTTAGGCTCTGTTGCATCTCGTTGGTTAGAACTGCAGCACAAAAATAAAGCCCTGCCTTTAAGAAAATTCTGAAAGTAAAATGGGAGATACTCAGAATACCACATCTCGGTATACTCACTATTCCATTTCTACTCCCCAAGGACTTTTCATTCTTCACCAAGTAATACTTTCACTGAAGCCAACAAATGGGTACTGAACCACAGGAAAGATGTTGTTGATAGAATCTGCAGCAGGATTTTGGTTCCTTTAGACCTTTAACCATTTTTTGTACTTTCAGCTAGGGTTCAGACTTCCCTTTGCAGACACAATTAATGGGGGGCAGCCATCTTAAAGGTTGGAAAATGCATGAAGCAAGCTTTGGAGAGAAACGTTACCAGAATTCACATCTACTGCTATGGAAAGTTACCTTTGTAAAATACAAGTAACATGTACTTAAGGTACATGTGCCCATGTGGGGGTCCTGAAAAGCCAAGCAAGGCTCCTTAGAAAACTAAGTGCAGGAGAAAAGCTGTTCTATATTCATCCCAAACTTTACTGCTAGAACCACAGCAGTTCAATTTTGTTTTCCTAAGTAAAAATCAATTCAAGTGCTCAGTATCTTAGGCCAAATATGTAGCTTCTAGGATTACTAATTAGAATGATGATAGTGGTATGGTATTATAACAAATAATCTGATTTACATATAATGATTTAGAGTAGATCTAATTTTTTTAAAATCCTACTTTTATACTGATCGAAATAGATTCCACTAAAGAATCAAGAAAAACATTTAAAATTTTTTTATGAATACTTTTTTCTGTCCACAGTCTGATATTATAAATTCTTTCCTCCAGGAAAAAGAGAAAAAAAAATCAAAATTTAACTCTGTCTTCTCTTGCATTGATCTGTTCCAGTCTCCCTATTTGATTTGTGTATGACATTTTTGGACTAAATATAGTGAAATAAATCACAGAACATAATACCCCATATGTCACATACACAGCACATTTGAGTTTTCTCCAAAGGCATGTGCATAAATTATTCCACTAGGAATATTTACCAGGGTCTTGCTGCTTCTCCTTATAATGCAGCCCAGGTCTGCACACAACTAGCATATGAAAACACTGACAAGTTTCCTAGAGTAGATCACATCTCCTTGAAAACAACTACGGGTAGCAGTCTATCACATTTCTTAGGTAGAAAGTAGCTGGCATATCTGTTTTTATTCCGTTCATTCACTTTAAACCTGTGCAACAATTTTTCCACACCAGCTTCTAGTTTCAAGATACTATAGCCAAAATTTCTACTTGAGTAAAAAACAAATCTAGACCACCCTAGCACTGCTTACCAATATGTTTTATCACATGGCACCTAATAAGAAACAACTTACATATGTATATTTTTACAGTTTACTAAGTGCCTTACCAAAATATTTGTCCCTTACAAACTCCTGGTAAAGCAGGTATCACCATATTCACCAAGCAAAAGTACAAACTGAGACTCAGAGAAATTTAAGTCATTTGTCCAAGGTTACACAATGAGCAAAAGGAGAACTAGATAGAATTCAATGGAAAAAAAAAATTGATGCCAAGTCCAGAGGATTAGATCAAGGACACAACACATGGTAAAATGCTTCCACTAGAATTGGCAAGTGATAGAAAAATGATTAGTTCTTCTAGAAAAAATAATTTGTGTTTTCTGAAAGAGGGGAAACTTGCTTAACACATGACAAAAAGACTTTAAGACAGAATCATCCCAAACACAGTCAACAGTTCTGACCACACCAGAGTGGAACAGCAGCAAAGGAACAAGTGGCCAGGAAAAGAAGTCAGGGAAGCCATGGATCATTTCAGTTTTCTAAAATGAGTACACTTTTTTTCATAGCGTCCCTAAGAATTTAGGGATACGTGCAGACTCCCATGGGCTTATTTTAAGGACTCCTGGGTAAGGAAACTCCACAATCATCAGTCTGCTCCTCGAAATCTTTACAATCTTGAAGAACTGTCTGTTCATATCCACAATTACTCCCTTCTTCCCCACTTTTTCCCTCTTAAAGTCTAGCTTCCACATTATTACTCTTAATGAGACTACCCTAAAGCACATTTCTTGACCTCAGATGCAAGTGCCTCAATAAAATTCATTAACTCCCTTAAAAATGTGTGTGCAAAACAAGCTGAGCACAGCAGCGCATGCCTGTAAATCCCAGCTACTCAAGAGGCTGAGACAGGAGGATCACGTGACTCCAGGAGGACAAGGTTGCAGTGAGCTATTAATCTAGCCACTGCACTCCAGCTTGGGTGACAGAAAGAGACCCTCTTAAAAAAAGAAAAAGTGTGCAAAACAATGAAAATTTGTACACTATTCTCAGAGAATCCTCAGCTTTCCTCAAATTTTCAAAGGTTTGTGGCTCTAAAAAGATAACCACTGCTCTCTAAGGTCACAAATGACAACAGTATTCATTAAATCTGATAACCATTACTTGGTCATTTTTACCTACCTCACTTGATACCACTTAATTACCAAAGCTTGAAATTCTAAAGTAACGCCTTTCCAGAAGCTATGTCACTAGTATCATCTAGTGACTGATGGTTACTACCTCTGACACTTCGTCTCATTTTCTTCTTCCTCTCCCAAGAATCTGAGCTCTCTATATCCACCTCCCTAAAGCCAGTGGTTCTCAAAGTGCGATCCCCAGATCACTGGCAGCCCTGGCCCCAGCTCATGCCTACTAAATCAGAAACTCTGTGGAGTAGGGCCCAGCAATACATATTTTAACAAGGTCTTCCAGGTATGTGCTGCTCAAGCTGTAGAACTACTGCCCTAAGCAGAATAAGCTTCAACTCCATTGGTTTATTTTGTCTTTCAAATACTTAATGAACCCTAGCTGTGTGTGAGGACTTCATTTTAATGTGGCAACTTTTCAAAACTGATTTCAGATGCTTAACAGAGTCCCAAATTCTGAGTACCCTACAGCGTATATGCAATTCCCGAAATTACCTCAAATTGAGTCCAAAACCAAATTCATCAACACCCCCACCCTCCAAACCACCCCTCCTAATACACGCACACACATACAATCTTCTTATTCTGTTCAGCAGCTGAAAACTTTACAGTCACATTTATTTCTTCTTCTTTTCCTATACATAAATCCCATCCAGAACCCATGGATTATTTCATCCGAATGTAATTTAAATTCATCTCTTGCTCCCCTCTCATTTCCAGAATACCACTTTGATTTGGGACTTTATCACATCTGTTGCACAAATCTAACTGGTAATTTGCCTAGAGGGAAATGAACCCAGAGGCTATTTGACTCCAGAGTTTTAAGCTTTCAGTCATTAAGCTACATTGCCTCCATGGAGTACACCAAAGCACTGACATCATTTAAAACTTCCTATTTAAGATCCTAAATGGCTTATAATAGTTCTTGGGTCACAGAACTTTTTATTACTTTAGCACTTACAGTCAAAACACCTATTCCTCTGATTTACCCACAGTTCTCTTCTCATGATCCGGCACTGAGCCCTTTCTATTCTGGGGTGCTACATTCCCTTAAAAGCCCAAATACAATTTATTACTGCCTAGTACAGCAGGAATGAATGGCATACATATCACTAAAGAGAAGGCCCATGTAAACTGACAGGACAGAAGAAAGTCCCTAAAAAGCAACCAATCTTTGGTTCACTTGATATTTCCTAGTTCTCAGACTAAACAGTATATCTTTTAGCTTTCCCACTAATTTTATAAAGATTATCTAGAGGACTTCCACTTCTAGCTAAGAAGCAAAAAAGAAAGACTAAATTTATCTTCCTTCCTTAAACAACGAAAAGACTGGCAAAATATATGAAACAGTTTTCAAGGTATTAGATGTGAGAAACAAAGGATGGTGACCCCCTTAGAGATAGGATATTGGTAAGTGGATGAAATCAGGCAAAACCAGCAAACTCCTGGAGTTGAAGAGGCAGAGCTGAGAGTCCAGAGAGACCAAAGCAGCTAGAATTTACAGAACACAGTACTGGGAAGAAAAAGGCAGACCTGCAGAGGGTCTCCCTTAGCATATTTAGCTCAGTACCAATAAGAGCAAAGTGTATGAGGAAAGAGCCTGAGGCTAAGAACCACTGGAAAGGATTAGAGGGAAAGATGCCTGGTGTTCATACAGGGCCAGGAAAAGTGCCTGTTCCCACTAGGTAGAGTTGAAAGTCTAATTCATGGGATACTGGCTTGAGTACACAGGAGAATCTTTCCTTAGTAGTGTGGAATAATTAGCTCTAGGCTGTGTACTGCTCAAGGGCTGCCTAACAAATAAATCATAAAATCAAGACCACCCAACATCAAACTATTTCCAAGTAACTTAACTGCATGCCAGAATAAAGCACAGGAAGTGTTTTAGGAATACAAAAATATACAACACCCAAAAAGATAAAATACAATGTCTAATATTAAATCAAAACCAACACAGCATATAAACAAGCAGGAAAAATATGATCCAAACCTTTAACAAACAGGTTAAAAGTAAAGAATAGAAAAAAATATACCATGCTAACATTAATCAAAAGAAAGCTAGTGTGGCTAAATTAATCTCAAAGTAGATTTCACAGCAAATAACACCACCTGCAATGAAAATGGTCGTTTCATAATGATAAAGAGATCAAGTCATAAAGACGTAAAAATCCTAAACATTTATGTACTCAGAGCTTCAAAACACATGAAGCAGAATGTGATAGAAACATAAGAAAAAACAGAAAAATCCACAACTGTACTCAGATATTTTACTATCCCTCTCTCAATAACTGACAGAACAAGTAGGCAGAGAATCAACAAAGACATAGTAACTTGAGTAACACCTCAACCAACTTTACCTAATCGACATTTAAAGAACACATCACCCAACGACAGCAAAATGCACATTCTTTTCAAGTGCACAAAACACATTTTCCAAGACAGATATTTTGTGCCATAAAACAAGTCTCAATACATGAACTGAGACCATACAAAATATGGTTTCTGAACACAATGGAATAAAAACAGAAGTAACAAAGATCTTTGAAAAATCCCCAGGGAGGAAAAAAAAGAAAAGGAAATGCCATAGTACTAAAATGTCCCATGAGTCATAATATTTATATGCCCATAAAAATGTAAATATCAAAAAATTATTTAACCAAAAATTCATTATAAATATGCTGAAGGGAATAAGAGAGGCTGGTGTAAAAAAGAAAAGGCTTTATATTGAAACAGCTCAGGAAATTTCACCCCCAAATGACTCCTTAGTATAAAGAATATTTTGAATTAAAGGCCCTTAGAGATCAACAAGCATTGGAAGGAGCTTTCCCTCTTCTTAAAACCAGACCCAGCAAAAAGAACAATTGACTTCTTTCTCTTCCCTGTTAACTCAATATATTGCAGGAAAGAAGATCAAGAATGCAAGCTGAACTGGCCCAAATCATTTTAAATACAACATTAATACCTATCTCTCAGGGTTATTTAATTTCCAAAGAGAATCATTTATAAGTCAATCTGTTTCCCCCCATCCATTCATTCTCCCAAATACCTATTTATCCTCCCTAGTAACCATTTATTGCTGCTAAACAGAATTACCTATATTCTTCATCTCCCCCACCCCTTAAAAAGAGGGCATATAAATTTCTAGACCCCACTGGAATATTGGGTAATCAGTCTGTGATTCTCCCAGAGTGCATCGTAAATAAATCTCTTTCTCTTATTAACCTGACTTATTGTGAGTTCCTCTTTCAGCGAACCTTCTGGGGTGAAGGGGGAATTTCACCCTCACCCCCACAATATGTAACAACGAAAAGTGTAAGAAAAAAAAAAGTGTAAGTGATAAATCAAAAGGCAGCAATGTATGTATATTAATCATAAATACAAAGAAGTATTAATTTAGAAGAAACAGTAGAAAGAACTGAAAGTCACTGCTTCTGGGGCAAATGGAAGGAGTAGGAAGGGGTAGGGCATTTGGTGACATGTAATATTTTGACTTTTAAACTACATTCATGTCAGCCAGGAGTGATGGCTCACACCTGTAATCCCAGCACTTTGGGAGGCTGAGGCAGGAGGACTGCTTGAGGCCAGGAGTTCAAGGCCAGTCTGGGCAACATAGCAAGACCTTATCTCTACAAAAAAATAAAAATATAAAAATTAAAATTAAAAAATTAAACTACATGAATGTAGTGCTTTAATAAAATGTTTTGAAAGATATTTCATCTACATTATCTAATTTTGTTCCCAGTGAAGGAGGTATAATGACCCCCATTTGACAAATGAGGAAACTGATACTGCAGGTTAAGTAGTTTGTCCAAAGTCAAAGCCACTACACCTTCATTGATTTAATTATATACAACGCCTATTATGGCATCATCTACACAAATAAAAGAGGAGAAAAAACATTAAAACTTGTTTTTAATTCTCATTTTTGCTTATTTCTGGAAATATTTCTATTTTTTGCTCTCTGCCTAAGACAATTTCTTACCATTGCATATACTGTCATAAAACAGGGCATATTCACACTTACCCTCCTGCTAATAATGGATTTTTAAAATAAACAAAGATTTTAGCAAATGTTAAGAACAAAATTGTACACAAAATCCAAAATTAAACACAATTTTTTTCTTAAATTTCAGAATATTAAGGGAGTACAAATGGTTTTGTTACATGGATCACTTTTGCAAGGCTCGAGTCCTGGGTATAAGTGTGCCCATCACTGCAATAGTGTTCACTGTACCTGTTAGGTAGGTTTCTGCCCCTCCCTTTCTACCCCCAAACACTATTTTAATCATTATTTATAACTGTGGTAAAATACATGTAACATAAAATTTACCATCTTAACCATTTTTAAGTGTATTGTCGCAGTGTCATTAACTACATTCACTTTGTTATGCAACTACCACCAATGCATCTCCAGATGTTTTTTCAACTTTGTACTGAAATTTTGTATCTATTAAACAACTACTTCCCATTCCCCCACCCCTAACAACCACCACTCTGTTTGTCTATGAATTTGACTACTCTAGGTTCCTCATTTAAGTGGAATCATACAGTATTTGTCCTTTTGTGACTGGCTTATTTCACTTATCATGGTATTCTCAAAGTTCATCCATGTGGTAGCAAAACACTTTTTAAAGCTAGTTTCCAAAACAGTATCAAAACCAATTCCTTGATGATGCTGTGAGAAAATAAAGCACTGGTGAATTCAAGAGACATTAGTTAAGAAAAATTAATGATTCCCTCTCCCCCAACCACAATCAGAACACAAAAGAATAAAAAAGAATAGATTACAATTTTAAACTATCAAGAAAGGGTAACTTGGTAACTTAATAATATGCATGAAGGAAGGGAGGAGGGGGCTACTTATGTTTTTTGGAAAATCCCAACAATTACTTCTCTGAATTGTTGCTCTTTTGAGTTGTGCGACAAGGTCTATAAGGAAAGGCTTCTGTCAACGCAGCCTGGGTCTTTGTTTCTATCTTAAGGGTGGGGCCACACAAAAGACAAAAGTGCTAACAATGTCAAATGTTCAAAAAATCCTGAGTCCTGGTAAGTAAACCAGAAGTGAAATGGCCTCCATTCAGTCACTCAAGAGGTCGTGTAGGAAATACAAGAAATCTGACCTTTACAATATACTTTGAAAATGTTCCCCTGGTTGCAGTTTAAAAAAACAAACTTGCTGTTTGACTTTACATTCCCCATTATTCTCTTCCTCTGAATCTCCACGCTGAGTGCCCTGTATTTATTTCCATTTAAAACTCACAATGAGGTCCCAGGCAGCCTTTCAATGGAGCCACTAACCAGCGGTCCCAGACTTTTTGGCATCAGGGGCCATTTTCATGAAAGACTATTTTTCCATGGATTTGAGGAGGGGTGGGGGGTGGTTTCGGGATGATTTAAGCTCATTATATTTGTTGTGCACTTTATTTCTATTATTACTACATTATAATATATAATGAAATAATTATACAACTCACCGTAGGTTAGGGACCCGTCATAGAAGACAATTTTTCTATGGACAGGGGGTCGGGTGTGGGGGTGGGGGTGGGGGGCAAAGCTCAGGCAGTGATGTGAGTGATGGGGAGCAGCTGTAAATACAGCTTATCTCCTGCTGTGTGCCCCTCCTTCCTAATATTTCGGTGGTAGGGGGACAGGTACTGGTCTCTAACAGGCCAGATTGGGGGTTGGGAATCGCAGCACTAAACAAAGCAGAGTGTTAGCAGACCAACCCTTTAAGATACCAAAAACACCATTCTGATATTAGGATGGAGTGGTTTCTCCGAATTTCAATGTATAATGCAACTAGAGTCACCAGCATAATTTTAAACAAGAACGGGCAACCAACAGTGCCTCAGGTGTGTAGGTGTCTGACAAGCACTCAAGCAAAAGCTGATGAAGGAGCTCAGGAAATTTCACCCAAAAAAATATAATAGTAAATAAACCTCTCTCTTATTAATGTGCCTTAATTGTGAGTTGATCTTTCAGGGAAGTTTCCCCCTTGCCCCCCACACTGTGCTTTTCCTAAGCTCAGAATATCAACATCAAAAACGGAAAAAGTGGCTTAAAACAAAGTCAGATATTTTATATGACAACTATATAAAACAGTGTTTTAGACAAGACTTCATTTTTGTCTTATAAAGGTTACCATTTGGTGTGTCCAAAAATAAGCAATTACCACTGATAACTAAGACTATGTCAATGATGCTCCAAAGCAAAATTTCCCATTGTCCAAAATTATCTGCTTCTACTTGCTATTTTTCTAGATACCACACAGTTTCCCCCACCCCCAAAAAGACAAAATATTAAATATTCAGCATTGTCATTATCTAAGTTCTCAAACTGCTACCCAAGCTATAAACAGCACCGTGTCCGTGTGATATACACCGTAGGTCAAAAAACAAGACCTCAATTAATCACAAAAGAAAAATGGATTTACTGCTTTTGACTTTCCTTCCAATGAAGACAAATTTTGGTCTGAGGGAAGCACACAAAGTTTTTTCTCTTCCCTTTTTTTAGGCTCCTCCTCCTGCAGAGACTTTTAAGGATTTTAAGGAAAGAATTTTATCTGATTTGTGACATTTTACAAACAGGCTACTTGACAGAGGTGTCACTGAAAGCTCGGCACTTGTCCCTAAGGCCACATTAGAAGAACAAGGACAGTGGTTTGAGAAGGAAAGATGATTGCCAGCGAATGAGGAGAATGGAAACTCCTGTCTAAAATACCATCATCTTACATGCAAGTTTCCAGAATGTCCATGTATATTCTATCCTGTTACAGTGAATTAAACCTGGAGTACAAGAAAACCAGGATTTGTACCACGAGGGAAAACAGTGGTTTTCTTAAAACCATGTGGTACTTTCTGATTTTCTTTTTTCCATGAGGGAAAATATCTAATTTTAGTAAAACTAACTTCGGTTTTGTATATTTAAGATTTTTAGTTAAGTTGCAATTCTTGGTCCATGTTTTGGAAATCAGAGATTACCTGGCAATAGCACATCTGTGTTAAAACAATAAAAGTGTTAGATAAAATAAAATAAAATGCCATCATCCTAATCATAAGCAGAAATACAGAGCTTTGAAAGTGAAGGTTTTCAGTTCTAGCCTATTATTGTTCAAAGTGAACTGACGATTCTCCCCCAAGACAATCCCTTGACCTTCACCTCCGTGACCTCTGCCCCCAGGACCTCCACGGGACAGTTCTGTTGAGCCACGTCCAGTAGCACAAAGAACAAAGGATACTCCCCTGCCCCGCCCAACCGTTGGCCTAAGGCAGGGATGCAGGTCCTAGGTCTCATCTTCAAGATTACTAACATGGAATGGCATTACTAACATAGTATGGCAACATGGAAAGGAGAAATATACATATAAAAGATGAAAAAATAAGCCACTTTACCCTCACCACCTCGGTTCACTTTGAAACTCATTAATTCAGTAGACATTTGGAATGAGCACCAGTGTTTTAGAAAGGAAAGTCTTTAAGATTCTTCCCACTCAACTATTCTATGCTCACCATTTCCTAGTATCAGCTGATCAATGATACTCACACTTGTAGACTTCCTAAAACAAAAACAGCATTACAGAACACTTGTGATGTACACTGAGTAACTGAATGGGCATAGGAGAAATGAACAATCCAGCTCTCCGTTGTCATTAGAAGAAGTCTAGGACCTGCGTTAAAAGAAATTTTTTTTTTTCTTAGATCCAGGTTTTCTGCTCCGTTACCTAGGCTGGAGTGCTGTGGCTATTTACAAGCAGGTGCAATCATAACTCTCTGCAGCCTCAAACTCCTGGGCTCAAGCGATTCTCTCCTCCCGCCCCCAAACTCCAGAGTAGCTGGGACTACAGGTAGATTCCACAGCATCCAGCTACTGGGGGAGTGCGGGTTGGGAGAAAGACTTTTTGAAATTAATTTATGCTTTAGACATGGAAATTAACAGCTCCTGGATCCTAAACCATATGGGTCAAAGAAAACACCATTGTCACTTTATATAAAGCTGGCGAATTCAATGATGTTGATTATTTTTTTTAAAAAATTATTTGTACTGGTCTGTCAGCTTAGCAACAGGTTATAACAGTATTAACAAGAAGATGGCAACAGATTTAAGCCTTAATACCTTCACTGAGAAAACTGGACAATTTAAAGTGCCACCCAGATGGGTGCTAATCTTCAGAAATGAAGTATAGGGCATTTAACAATAGTTATGACAATTATCTCTTCAAGCCATCAGTAGGAGTTGCAAGACTGTCATAGGACAGCGTTAGAAATGTATGCGGAGTTTAATTTAATCCAATTAACTAGCCTCCTCTTGTATAGAGCTCATTTTTTGCAGAAACACTTTTTTTTCAATAGGGGTACTCCTACATACTTCTTAATTGAACTATTCTACAGAAATGTATTCCTCTTGTTCCCTCTTGTTAATAAATGCTAAAATGTTGTCTAAACCTATCACCAAGTCTTTATATGTCTAATTTTTCCCCTGATGTCTTTATTTCAGAGTCTTTGATACAATCCTATTTTTTTCTTCAAAATAAGTCCTATGGGAAATAGAAAAACACAAGCAACTTCAAGCTTTCCTTATGCCAATGCTGAATTCTAGAGTATATCTGATGTATCAGCTAACAACAGAAATCTATTATTTTTAAGATAGATGCAAATACAATACCAGAACCAACTGATGAAGGTCTCTCTATGGAGTGAATTAGTAAACCAGCAACCTATGAAGGTCTACTATTCAAAACATCTGTGCTTTTAACATTTGATGACAGTGCCACTAAACTTTCAAATAGTCTTTGATGTCTTTAAGTCATTGATGACTTAAAATTCCATTATTACCTGAAAATAATATCCGTACAAGATTGCAAAACCTGACGTTCATCTTTACATTTTTCAACTACCTCGGGGGAGGGGGTGTCTCTATTACCTTGAAAACTTGGCTTCCTATATTAAAAAAACAAAAAGAGGCTAACACAGTTATTGGTTTTATATACCTTCACCTTGCTAAACATGGATAAGTTCAAAATTGAGAAACTGCAGAAGCCATTGGTTAAACACTCAGGAATCTAGAGAATTTTACTAACACAACTCTCAAATGATCATGAAGAAAAAAGTGGATTTGACAGTACAAACTTTTAAATTTATTTAGTCACATGAGGAAATTTTAAAAACCATATTTTATGTAGGTAAACCTTTTGCCCTTCTTTCCCCCCAAAAAGTGCTGATCTTTAGAAATGGCTCTTCTTTGTGAATCAAAGAGTTAAAATCATCTCTTTTATTCCCACATGACTGTCAATACCACTCAGAGGTGTCATGTTTTATTTAAAACATACTCTTACTCAATAACCACTTTGTTCTAATTGGCAAGGCAAAGCCAGGTCCCCAAAGCACACAGCTCGTTACATTCAGTTTGGATTACAAAAACACAAGATGAAACAAACTGAATCGAAATGCACAAATTAACGGCTTAGGAGTATGGGACAGGGTGGTGGAATTAGATTGTAATATGGTACAAAATCCACAAGGAGGCTAGGGAACAAATCACTACTGTCTTCATAAACTATGCAAGGTTTCCAAATGAGCAAATACACAAAGCAGAGGACAGGCTTTTCCATAACTCAACCAAACTGCTAAATATGGATACAACAAAATAAGAGTTTTTTCCACACTATTATGCACACATGTATGAGAGTGGGAGTACCAACAAGACAGTTTAACAAATGAAACCTGCAGGTTGCACTGTCTAAATATGAAACTCATCTTTCCCTTCACACTGACAATGTGCAAACAGCCTTGCAATTAAATCACACTTCCAAACATTTTTTTAAAAAATCTTCTGAGAAGCTAAACACTGGAGACTAAATTAGAAGTGGTGCTTCACTACGCAGTACAGAGAGCAAGGTTAATGAGCTAAAAGTTATACGAACAAGAATAAGAAAGATGTTAAGAAATGAAGACTTCATCACCAAAATAGAAAATGCGTTAAATAAAAAACACTCCCCCCACCACGCATGCACACCTTTTCCTAAATTAGCTACTGTGTGAAGCTCTCAGCACTGTTTCTCTGATTTTCATTGGAGATCTACAGACAAACTGCAACTAAACTAAAAGAAAAGAGCACAGGAAAAGCATATACTCCTAACCTACACACAAATGCAAAACAATATTACTGTTATATTCTCAAAGTACAATCCCAACTAAATCTACTTAGTCTGATTTTTAGAGTATGATCCCATCTAAATCTACTACCTTCACTCCTAACAACATCAAACAGAGGAAAAGATTAGGATCGGAGTCTAAACACCTAAGATTAAATCCCAGTTCTTCACCTTAAAATTTAATCTTGGGAACATGACTTAATAATCCATTTGAGCCACAGTTTCCTTATCTGTAAAACAGTGATATAAAATCACCAACATTATAAGGATCAAATGAGACAATATTGCATGAAAGGGCTTCATGATATAAAAGGGCTGCAGCAATCTTGGTTATTATTGCAATTACTTACTACCTTTTTAAAAACAGATATAATTGTCCATAGTCTTCCTCTATCTTTTTTCACAAATAATTCTTATTCTACTTCAAAGTATCCTTCTTTTGGCATTCGCCACGTAAGATTATGTGCCATTTTTTCCTCTAAACCAAATGTCTTCAGGTATTTTTTCTTCTTGATATACAATATTTAGTCTAAAAGTAAATTAAGAAATTTAAAACAAATCTTTGATAATAGTGAAGATTGTTAACATACAGTTAGATCTACTTTACACTCTAAGAGCCAACTAAGTACTAGGGCTTTTAAATGATATAAAATTTTATAGCATGAAACATAATTTAGTCATACATTAATGGTCCCAAAATAATGTCCTGTTTATATACCATCCCTACTAGGGGCTAAGAATTAAGTACAAGGGGCTTATATCCAGAAAAAGTGCCAAAAAGAAACCTCATCATGATCTTCTAATTCATGCACAAAGGAAACAGCCAGAACAAGAATTAAGGCCACTGAAGCACCAAAAAGTCTCGTGGTACTTTCCTGAGTCTATCTGATAGTTATCCATATTCCTGCCACGCCTAAAAGGGAGCCTGTAAACCTAAGCCTGATCATTCTGATATGGTAGTTTGCATTAGTATACTGAGAATGTGAAGCATAGGAAGTATTACCATGTAACTCGGACTGCTTTTCATGTCATAGAGCATTGTCTAATTATATGAAAAGACAACCATGTTTAAGCCGTAGTTCTCAGAACCAGGGGTCTCCAAGATTCTTTGATAGAGGTGTACCATCAGTACGAGATTTGAGCACATACTTCTTGTCTGTTCTTAAAGTAGTTATGTATTTCTGCAATGCATTAAATGATGCACCTTGTCCCTGCCCTCACCTCCCAAAATATGTCCACCCAGAACCTGGGAATGTGATCATATTTGGAAAAAGGATTTTGAAGATATAACTAAGAATTTCTGGATGGGATAAACCTGGATAATGGTGGGCCCTGAATCCAATGACACTTGTCCTTAGAGGAGACAGAAGAGGAAAAGACAGAGACACACAGGGGAGAAGACCATGTGGAGATGAAGGCAGAGACTGCAGTGATGTGTCTGTAAGCCAAGGAATGCCAAGGACTCCCAAGGCCAGCTAGCAAAAGAGAAACAAAGGAAAGCAGAAATGAATTCTCCCTCAAAGGCTCTAGAAGAAACCAACCCTGCCAATACCTTGACTTCAGACTTCTGGCCTCTGTCAGGGATATAAACTTTTGTTATTTTAAGCCACCAAGCATGTGGTGATATGTTATGAAAACCCTAGGAAACTAATACAGATACCAATAAGATTATGTACATTATAAAAATCAATGATAATATTTAAAGGATAAAAATAAATGTAAGTAGAAATTCTAACATTTTCTCTATGCCACAATGGACAATCCAGTGCACCACTATGGAAATCACGGCTTTAGACCAACATGTGGGCAGAAATAAAGCCAAGTGATAGACAAAATTATATTAAAAGACTTGGTAACTACCAAATTTCTTTCACTTTGCCTATAATACTCTTGACACATGGTCACAATTTTTCCACTTAAGGCCAAAAAGAAGCTACCTTTCTCCTACTTACAGCACTCAGCATTTTGTTTCCTATTAGAAATGCAACAATTATTTTTGACATAATTTCCATAATATCATCAACACACTGCTTCATTTATCTTGACTAGCATAATAATTACCCATACAACTTCAGAATGCGTATTACTAAGACATTAAACTGCTATAGAATAAGAGATCAGAAAGGGCTGCCACTGTCCAGCACTGCTTATCAGTTAAGGCCCTGCTACCCAGTCTTGCTTTCATTTGAGTAAGGAAGCTACACCACAAAGAACAGGTTTCTAATACAAAAATAGTCTTTAACATATTCAAACAAGCATTAAAAAAAATAGAGAATATTGCAACTGTGGTATAAAAACAACAGTTGAAAACAACTTCCCCATAGTACTCTGAAATAAAATAAAATCATAAAATAAAATAAAATACAGAGTAACTGAAAAAAAGAAAACAACTTACATGTACATTAATGGGGATTAGATAAATAAATTGGGGCATATTATAATAAAATGAGGGTGACCAATTAATTTACCAAGCAAACTGAGACACTTCAAGGAGTACAAAGAGATGCTATTAATATTTTCACTGGCACAAAAAGCATAAACTAAGACTGGACATTAATTATAATGGAATATTACAGTTAAAATGAACTGGAACAAGGTGCCAACATTAGTTTCTAAAAGCATTATTTAAAAGAATACCAGTTGTGGATTGACTAGTACAACGCACTGCTTACATATTTTTAAAATAGTATCATATACAGTATTTATATAAATACCCATTCATAATAAAGAGCATAAATACAAGGACAGTGGTTTCTGTGAGGTGGGAAGATAATGATTGGGGTAAAAGAAGACTATCTTTGAGATGTCGGTGCCCTTTTTAATGTTGTAAAGAAAAAGGCAAAACATTAATTACTTCCAGGTGGGTGTGTATATAGTATTCTGAATTTCAGACACCCATCTGCCAGAGAGATATCCACCAACAAGCACACATAATGGTTAAGGAGAGCCCGATCAGTTGAACTGTCTCCTTTTAACAAACACATGACCAATGTGTGTGTTACACCTGAGAATCTTTCTTGGGCTTTCAGCTTTAAAGAAATCAAAGAGTATATACAACAGTAATCAAGTTAACAGAACTGCAAAAACAGAAATACCCTACTCAAACACTTCATCTTAAGAGGAGCCTTTCTTTTGGGAAAAGGTGATTTGGAAAATCAAGGTATGACACGCTTACAGATTCCACTATCCTGCTAAAATCTCATTCATAAGAGTATTTGTTTTTATACTATTTCTGTAGGCTTCCTGCAATTTCTAAAAGGAAACATGCATAACAGGAAGAGATTGAATTTTTCAGACTCATTGTGTCCCTCTTACTGTAGATCCTAAAAATTCAGCTGTAACCTACCATTCTTCCCTTTCAAAAGTGACTGGAATCAGACTACTTCTACTCTGGCCTTCCAACAGGAAATGGAAGCAGAAAAGAAATTAGTGTGTAATCCTAAGCACTAACTTGCAAATTCATAAGGAAATGTTTTAACTTACTTGCTGTGAAATGGGAATTTGTTATCCTCTTCTGGAAATTACCATGAAACTCAAGTTACTTTGAAGAAAAATGTTAGCATTTTGATTTATCTATCATTTCACCCTGTGCCCAGCATTGTTGTATCACTTACCTTGAATGTCAACATTTAGATGCCCTATGCCATAAACTACAGCTAATTTGATTTTGTTCATTCCAGAAAGAAACTAACCCCTTCTGGAGTATGTAAATATACCTTACTTTTTAAAAATGTGTAATTTGTGCAATTACATTAATAATACTTAAATCTGAAAATACAGGCAAACAAAATTAAAATTTAAATCTCTCCAACTGCTCCTACCCTGAGACCACCAAAATTTTTCATATATCATCTTCCAGCTTTGTCCCATGCAACTATGTACATATATATTATATGTAGCCTAATTAAAAACATGATACTACACATACTGCTTTGTAGTCTTGTCTTCTCAATCAGTCTTTAGTTCATGTCCCTATTTTTAAAAAGAAAAAAAAATCCCAAACTAATGACATGTTAAGAGCATAAATTATGGAAATCTGTTATTCAATAATCACTTGGGATTTAGACAGAAAATTTGACAGCAGTGAACAAGTGTGGTAATTTTCAGACTGTATACAAAGTACGTAGCATCAAGGAAAATGAAACCTTGCTTTAATACTATTTCATCCCTTATGCCCTCCCCAAAGTCCATTGTGAATTTAAAACAGTAACTAAACAACAATATTAAGAAATAACAAGTGAAACTGAAATGGCTATACAGAATTAATAGTTCTGGTCCATCTGACAGACATTAGTAGCAGAAATATATGAATCATAACTTAATATTTTCTCCAAAGTTAAATATCAGAATCCCATGTCTACGAATGCTCATTTGAATAGGTAACTGAAAATAGATTATCTACAAAAATAAGTATACAGTTGGCTCTAGAGTCATAATAGAATATGCTTCCTTATGACACATAATTATGGCAATGTACTTCACTAATAATGAGGTACAAGGCACAACTAACCACAAAACAAAGGTAAGTTTGTTTAACTATCTTTCACTAAGAAATATATACATTTGAAAAGTTACACTGAAACAAATTTTCAGAAAATGAAATAACTTCACTATTACCTTACAACCTAGGAGATGGTTTGCCTAGATTTTTAATTAATCTTCAACTGACAAGAAATCTCTTACACTTTAGTTCTTCTAGTTTTACCCTTTTTCTGTAAATCAACACAATAAAGCATTAAAAGAATTCCTTTTTAAAGGAACTATGCTGTAAAAGGGAAGAAAAGAAAAAGAAAGCTTGTACTGTGAAGTACTGTGTACTTCTTGTACTCCTTTATTTATCCAATTTTATGTGAATCATGGAATAGCAAGTTTCTTAAAAGTTAGTCTTAAATGGAACAGTATGTTTAAATAAATCATGCCTACAGTTTAACGAAATCGCCTACTTTGATTTTCCAATGAAGCACTTTTGTCTTAGTGTATAAATGATACACCTATTAGTTTTTAAAAGACACTACTAAAAATTATTAAAAATACACATAGATGTGTAAAAGTCCACAGGAGCAACTGGTACTTTGTATACTGAGCATATATTAAGTTTGTCTCCTGATAAGCATCTGCTATCAGTGCTACTCAAAGAATCTTCCATCCTTTCCAGTATACCTTCTGGCTTACTGCCTCATAAAATGATCTATAGATTATAGCTACTTCCTAGCTACCATACTCCTGTTCTCCAAAGCTAACATTTCCAAGGTTTGTGGGTGATGGAGATGATGCCACGAGTGGAGGAGTTAATTCAGTCCCCACTTGTGATCATCCTCTTTGGTGTTTCTGCCATCCATACTTTTATTTAGGAGGTCAGCAAAATCATTCTGTGATGAGTGCTACCATAATGATAGCTGGGCTTCAAGTTGGGTTTGTACTCAGAAAGCAATACCACAGGCAGTATCATTTCTACTCTGTAAGAGGCAGGACTGCTCATTAAATGCTATACTTAACTTTTTGTATGTATTTTAACACAGTAATAGGCTATCAGTTAAGTTTATGCTTTCGCACCGAAAATCACAAATCCAAACTAGTCTACAGCTCAGAACTGACAAAGATCACAAGAAATCAACTGGTTAACCCCTTGACTGAAGACAGAAAGTAAACATCCCCTATTTTATAAACAAAATGAGATTCTAAGATTTTCCAACGCCATACTTCAGCAATACATTGGTTTTCAATTTTTTTTCTAAATTTACATACACAAATACAAAGAGACTAACTTTTAAATCATACTCCACAGTAATATATATATGATTTATATCACAACTCATTACACATTTTCATTTATACATGTAACTCAAATAAAGGTTTCACAAAATAGTAACCTTACTATTTGCAATGTACTGATATTTTTTATTCTACTCAATTTTTTTAAATGGTGATCATGACCCATTAAATTCTCTACCCACTAATGAGTAACAACACCCATAGTTTGCAAAACTGCATTAGAAGGTAGTGTTTCAACCAATAAATGTTTATTTGTCATAGTAAGTAACATGTCATAAAATTTTGTTGCTCTCCATTGCTGACATCTACTGATTCTTTTAGTAAAGTCATACACAAAACAATACAAAAATGTTTAATGAAAGAGAAAGATAGTATGACAGGTATAAATAGTATTATCAAGGTGATAGAAAAGCCAAAATTAGGCCAAAAGAGATCTTCAGACTAGCTTTAATAACTGGAAAGATGTGTGGCAAGATCGATTGATGACACATGTTCAAGGGTGCTTACATGCCATCCCTTCCATAACTTCAAATAAACTGCAAATCTGTTAAGCAAATCCTTTCTTTAGTGATAATAAAAAACAACGCTCTTGACTGGGAAGAATAATATATCAATTCAAAAGTGAGAGAATCCTTACCCAACTTCAGCAGTTACAGGCTTCTAGAATAGTCTTAGACTTGAGAGAGATATATCCGCATTTCCAAACAAAGGTACAGAGTTATGATGTGAGGAAGGAACATACAGAACATGTGGAATGAGGATCAATGGGGAAGGTACAAAAATAGCAAATAGGAAATTTTTACAGGAATGGAGAAAATATAACATGGTAAAATTAACTCTTGCCTTTTTTTTTTTTAAACAACTAAATAATAACCTCAGATAAAGAAAATCCAGATGAGCATTACGTTCATTCTACCTCAAATCCTAATACTTGAGTCAAATACTACCTGCTGCTCCTCCTTTAAATGTTCTAGTGATCCTGGCTGGCATAAAAAATCTTGTATGATAAAAGATCTTTAGGTAATACTACACAATTATGAAGAAAATACTAAAGGCCCTTAAATGAGTTCAGCCTTTAAAGGTAACAGAGGCCAAACAAGGGTACAAGATAAGAGAGTTGTCAAAAAATATAAAATAAAACTAATACTCTCCCATTTCAAAGACATGAATTTTGGTTGAGCTTTAATGCCTCTAGCCCTGAGGTTCCCAACCCCAGACCAGCTACCAATCCATGGCCTGTTAGGGACCTCACCCCGCCCTGGAAAAAGCATAGGAACCAGGGGCCTCACAGCAGGAAGCTTCATCTATACAGCCACTCTCCATGGCTAGTATCACTGCCTGAGCTCCGTACCCGCCTACCTGCCCCCATCCATGGAAAAATTGTCTTCCATGAAACTGGTCCCTGGTGCCAAAAAAGGTTGGGAACTGCTGCTAGCAAATCTAGCCAGGTTGGGCCCTCTTCTACATACATGCAAGGGTCTGACACAGACATTTCTCATTCTAACAATACAGTAAAACACTATTATTTGGTATATAATTTACCAGTAACTAACATTTCAATGGTTTTTTAGTAACTCTCACTCTTCATATACTCATTTCCCTTCCATTCTTACTCCCTCTACACTGAAACAGCCCAGGAATCTTTTATTTAAAAAAAAGGGGGGGGGGCGGCGGGGATATCTGAAGTGATGATGGTTGTGGGGGGGGGAGGGGCATGTGCTACCATTTAGCAGAATATTTCATCAGCAGCAAAAGTTATCAAAGTTAACACTTAACCAGCACCTACAGTTCCTAACCTACAACCTACTGTCTCAACAAGATTTTAAACGTTTTTTCCTCATTTCATTCAATTTTATATAAATAAGTTACAACAAATTCATTTTTTCACACCATACATTTATTTTGAAAAAGAATCCTGAAAATTCTCTTTAACCTAGTGATACACAATAACTATTTTTAAAGTTATTTTCCATTTTTTAAAGTACATTGTACATTTTATAACGTACTTTAAAAAAGAGTATCTAAAAATCACAGTGACGTTGGCCAAAGTAATCTTCACATTTTCTTGTACAACTCAGGCCTCTCCTGCAATAATGCATTCCCTATACTCACCCTACCTTCATACTGATATGACACTCACAAATGTATTTTTAAAGTTCAAGGACCTCTTTTGTTTTGAATTTCAGAAAGAACACAAAATTCAGCTTCAGCACACAGAAAATTACTACTCATTCCAGGCAACTGCTACCAGGGACAACAGGACTGTGAGAGTTAAAGATAAAGAGGAAAGAATATTTTCTTTACGAACTTGGAAATATCCTCTTAATATCTTTAAAGGCAAAAGTAGCAAAGCTGTATAAAAAGTAAACAGGCACAGATCACCAGAAATAAACAATTACCACCATAGAAAGTAAAACCGGAACTAATCCAAAGAAACACAAAGACCATGGCTAAACTTTGATGTCAAAGGTAATCTTTTAAATTTTATTTTCCTTTAGGGACATGAGAGGGTTCTTCATGAGTATTTGATGCGAGCCACCTTACTGAAAGGTTTCTGACCTTCTCCCAAAGCTATGTCTTACCAAATTACAAGGGGGATCTCTACAAGGAGACACATATACAACCTAATACAAGCTGAGTATCCCTTATAAAAATTGCTTGGAACCAGAAATGTTTTGGATTTCTGATTTGTTTGAATTTTAGAACATTTGCATTTTGGAGCATTTTGAATTTTCAGATTTAGGATTCTCAACCTATATACATTTTGTCTCTCTGCCACTTTCACCTTTACTATAAAGTTAATTGCTCATCGGTGAGGAAGTATTTCTTCATATCTGTAACAGAACATATGCAAAGTAAGAGAAGCAGAATACAGTCCTTTAACACAGAACAAATATCATTTAAAATGGAGGGGGGAACACACCAATATTTCTTTCCTTAAAAAACGTCAACTATTTGACAATTTCTACACTTTAAACAGACACAAGCTGCCACCTTCCCCAACTCTCCCAATTCCTTTCCTCCTAGCTTAGACATGAATATAAAGGTCTAAAGCTTATATACCATGATGACCATTTCCTTGTCCAAAGAATATAATGAATAGAAGAAGAAAATCAACAAAAAAATCTTTGATAAAACTCTAGTCAGGTTCCTCTGAGCCCAACGCAGTTTCTAACAGCTCAAGGCAACATCCCTAGAATGATCCTAGCCACCCCTAACCAAAGTGTTAGCCTGTTAAAGCTCACGCCTACCAAAGAATTTACAGTTTGCTCTAGCCAACACTTGAAGATAGGCCCTGACCGACCACTTAGAGCTTTTACTAAAAAGGGCCTGTAATAGTGAATCCTTTCCCCTGTTCTACCTCCCACAACTTGGGATTGCCTTTCCCAAGGGCCTGAAAGCCATTCCTTTAAAATGAAATCATTAGGAAGAAGGGGGTCTCTATTTCCCTATCTCAGAGCTAGCTAATGGACATAGCTGACCTAATCAGCATACTCTTTGTAATTTTTCACTTCTCTGGCTCTGCTGAGCCCCTGTTCACACTGCAGTAGGCCCCTTCCTCCTCCCTCTAAAACTCCCAGTCACCTCTGTGCAAACTGAAGTTGACTTCAATTCATGCTGGACTCTCTTCCCTATTATAACAGTATATTACTGACTAAAATCTGTCTTTACCACTTTAACTAATGTCGAGCTTTGACAGAGTCTTGCTCTGTCTCCCTGGTTAGAGTGCAGTGGCTTCATCACAGCTCACTATAAACTCAAACTCCTGGGCTCAAGTGACTCTCCTGCCTCAGCCTCCCAAGTAGCTGGGACTACAGGCATGTGCCACCACACCCAGCTAATCTTTCTCTTTTTTGTAGAGACAGGGCCTCACTCTTGCTCAGGCAGCTGGGCTGGAACTCCTGGCCTCAAGTGATCCTCCTGCCTCAGTCTCCCAGAGTGCTAGGATTACAGCTTCCTGGGCCATAAAGTTCTTTAATAAAAAAAAAAAAAAAAAAAAGACCTAACAGTTTGAACTTCATGAAGGAGTCATAATTCAAGAAGTTGACCAATCAGCATTTTGGGGCTAGAAAAGGCCCTTGGCAAACATCAAACCCAAATCCTTCCTTTTACAAATGATGAACCTAAGGTCCAAAGAGATTAAGTGACTTACTGAAGGTGATTTCAATAAGGAATTTGATTAGAAGGGGGCTAACTCAGCATGATTCTCTACTCCCACATTTAAATATGCTTTCTGTTATATTCTCATTGATAAAGCAACGTTCGCCATTAAAGCAACGTTCACCATTAATCATTCAAGTCAAGATGAGCAATGAATATAAACTGCCTGACTGAAAACATGTTTTTACAATTCCACTGTACACCAACAACAGTAAATCAAGGAAAGTTTGGTGCAAGTGCACAAGATAGGTTTCACTCATGGAAGAATGTGTAGTCTTACGCACATATATGAAGCACCTTGGTGAAGAGAAACCGTTTTACACACAAACTAAGAAAACAAAACCCCATGCATAGGTCCAAAGCAGGGTCAAATGATTTAGATAGTCTTCAAAACAATCAAAAGAAGAAAAATAAAAATAAATTAAAAAACCCTTTTTCTGCACTTACCAGCAAAGCATTTGGAACAGAGGTTCATAGTCTTGCTGGACCTGGGGCAAAAAAAAAGAAAAGAAAGAAAGAAGAGCTAAAAATTCTGTATCACTCTAATCAAAACATAAGATGTCTAAAATGTAGGCAAAGAATTTCTTGGCCAGGCAACTGAACTAAGAAACTAATAAATTAATAAGAAGTCCCTAGCTAACTACCCACGCCCCCCCCCAAAATAAAAACAACAAAAATAAAAACACTTTTTTTAAAAACCTATGAGTTAGCCAATGCTTTATTTATTGTGGTTAGCAGCTCAGGTAGCAACAAGTTCAGAAATATCATAATATGCCCAGAAGATGGCACGGGAGTCAATTTATCCCATGTGATTACCACTGTCCCCCTGTTTACACTGGAATATACACCACAAAGTTATCACTATAAACAATGGAAATGTTGTTTGTAAAGGAGTAAAACTTTCTCCTCATGTACACACTCATTTTATCTCTATAACATCACTTGAACTTTTATCTGGTCTTTCCTCTCATTCTTGTCCTATTTCAGATCCTGGTCACATTATAACCTTGTTGTTTAAAATTCTTTCTTCAGATGCTCCCAATAAAATTATTTTTCATGTCCTTTCATCCATTAATTATTGCTACAATTCAATGAATACTAACTTAGATGGGCATTTAACACACATTCTTATTAATTTTCCCAGCACCACTAAGGAGGCTACTACCATATTGCTTTGCTCCTAAAATATACTTTTTAAAAAAT
The DNA here is from genome assembly GCA_004363605.1 of Indri indri. Taxonomy (NCBI): domain Eukaryota; kingdom Metazoa; phylum Chordata; class Mammalia; order Primates; family Indriidae; genus Indri; species Indri indri. The sequence goes on along the minus strand of RJWJ010006757.1, from coordinate 14,241 downwards.
CACATTAGCATTTCTGAAACCAGGAAACACCTTACAATTGGCTACAAGTGATGAATAATTTAATGAGGAAATGTTCCCCCCACCTCCTCTGATGTTACTAAATTGAGAGGATCTTAGAAGTCAAAGACATGGAGTCTTATCCCCATTAGATAGGTGAGCAGCTTGCCCCAGGTCACGAACCTAGGAACTGTAGAGTAATATCTGACCCTGAGTCTGAGCTAACTCCAAAGGCCAACCCACCATCCTTTGTTCACAACACAGCACCTGGTACGACACAGCAGCCCAGGGACTACATGGCAGGTGATCAATAATGACCTCTCTCTTAAAGTCAACTCATTGCTGCTTCCCTTACTTATCCTCTCCCAAGTGAACTCGTTCTTATGGCTCCTTTTGCCAGCAACCTCCTAGAATACTCTATGTTGGACGAGCTAACTTATTTACCACCCTCAGCAACACCCCTCCCAATATCTGAGCCTTTGACCAGAATTTCACCTACAAAGAGAATAGTCCAACTTTATTTTGCCTTCTTTACTAAATTTTACAATTAAAGAAAGTCTCCCTCAGAAAATATACCCTGACGACTATAATAGTTTTCCCACGTGCTAGAATCTAAGACCTAACAGTAATTGTCACCGAGTGACAAGAGTAGGAGAAGAAGGTCATTTCTCTTTCCCAAAAGAGATGCTGTGTCTGCAAGTGGATATTCCTTTAGAATTCTGCTTAATATAAACTCATCAGAGGCAATGAGGAAAATTACATATCAATAAATAAAAATTAATGGATGAAGAGATGGGTTAATTGTGGCATCTAACATTTATTACATGCCTGAATCATGGTGAGCATAATACCAGATGCCTTCAACCCCATTTACCAATGAGCAAACAGAGGCCCCAAGAAGGTATATAACTTGCCAAAGATTACAGAACTATTAAGTGAATTAATCTGGTCTAACTCCAAAGCTTGTGTTCTTTTCACCCTGCTAAACCAAGGCCTCTGCTCTAATATGGAAGGGCACTCAGGGACACACATCAGTCCCAAACCAGCACTCTGGTAGTTTGTGAGAATGGTCCCACAACTAAAGATTTAATCTATGGTAATCAAGTCAGCTTCCTGAGAAAGTAAAGCCTCCTATCTGGAGGAAGCACAACCTCTGCCCCAACCTCCCAACACCAATCCAAGACTCCCAGCCACTTCAGTTCCAACATAAGGAAGAAATGGGGAGGAAGGGATTCCTTTGTTGCTAGAACTTCCCCCAGAGAAGCAGGTCCCTTTCTAATGCAGTTACTATCTCCTGTCCATGCTATGTCACCAACAGCCAGATGTAACTCACATATCACCTCTGCTACTCTCCACTGTGCAGCAGGAATCACAGAAAGCCTGCAGAGAATAACTGAGAGCAGCAGCTCAGCACCAAGTGTGCTAGTTTTAACATCCGTGTTTCACAAAGCTGATAAGAAAAAAATGGTAAAATAGCATTTTTCTCAGAGCCCCCTTGACCTCTCTTCAGATAGTATATGTATTTGAAATGCCCACTATACCTATATATTACCTAAATGACATCCAATCCATGTTCTGAGCAGGAATTTTACAGCAACATGGTTATCAATCAGGTTATGATAGAAATAATATAGCTACTGACATTACTCAAAACAGAAATGTCTTAAATCTGAAATAAACCAGATTTTGGCTACTGAAATAATAGTCACTGCTAAACAATGCCAACTTGGATCCCAGGGGTCAACACTGAACCCAAAGAAACTGGCAGAGGCTTCTGAGAACTTTGATCCTTTCTCATGTCAAACATGTGAGACTTGAAGCTAATCACAGGCATACAATTACATGAGTACCTAAAGAAAAGCAGTGGGATCAACTTGCAGAGTCCTGGGACAGACAACAGGAGTTGTCTACGTGGCAACGAGCATGAAAGTAGAAGTGATTCTCTTTTGTCTCTACTGCTCCAAAGAAACTACTCTAATTGAGATCTCCAATGACTACCATGTTTCTAAAACTAAGGGGTAGTAGGTTGAATAATGGGTACTCAAACATATAAAGTCCCTCAAATTTGTAATGTCTAGAAGTTATCTTATTTGGAAAAAGGATCTTGGTGGATGAATTAAGAATTTTGAGATGAGATTACCCTGGATTATCCAGGTAGGCCCTAAATGACATCACAAGTGTCCTTGCTAAGAGAGAGGCAAAGAATGTTCTTGTGAGGGAGCGAGTGGCAAAGGGAGTTTGGAGAGACACGCAGAGGAGAAGGCCATGTGAAGATGGAAGCAGAGACTGGGGACACAGTCAAAAGCCCAGGAATGCTGAGGTAGCCCTTGGAAGCTGGAAGAGGCAAGGAATGGATTCTCCCCCGAGCACCCTAAAGGGAAGAAAGCCCTTTTAGACCTTTAGCCTCCAGAACTTTGAGAGAATAAATTTCTGTTCTTTTAAGCCACCAAATTTGTCGCGATTTGTTACAACAGCCTCAGAAACTAATATACAAGGGTTATGTCTCCGATCTCATCATATTCCCTCTCAGTACCACTCAACCAGATCCATACTTCTGTCTGGAAAACGCTCTTTTTTCACCTTCATGTTGCTCAGGTTGTAGATCAAATCAACCCTTCTCTGCCCCAGTTTTCCTCCCACCTAACTGCTCCCTTTTAGCCACCTTTGCTGCTGCTCCTCCTCTGCCAAGACCTTTATTTGGAGGCCCCAAGACTCATTCCTCATTACCTTTGTTTCCACTTAGTGAAATCATGCAGTCCCATGGCTTTAAATACTGTATCTATGGGTATGCATGGTCATGCGCAGTGGTATTAAGGACACTGGAGACTCAGAGGGGAGAGGGGTGGGGAGGGAGGGATGAACAATTACTTATTGGGTACACTACTCAGGTGATGCATACACTAGAAGCCCAGACTTCACCACTGTATTACATCCATGTAACAAAAAACCACTTGTACTCCCTAAATCTGTTGAAATTAAAAAAAAAAAATTGTGTATCTATACAGTAAAAACTCACAAATGTTTACCTTCTTCAATCCCCAAACTCTTCCCCTTGCTCCAAACTCATATATGTCTATTCAACATCTCAACAAGCAGCCCAAACTCATTATTTCAAATTATAATTCTCGGTATTTCCACTAAAGTTGCCTGACCCATATTGTCATCTTATCCATCTTTATAAATGGCAACACATTCTTCCCAGTTGCTCAGCTCAAATACCTAAAAACTGACTCTGGTTCCCCTCCTTCCTGCAGTCCCCCATACACAATACTCAGCAAGAGCCACTGGGTCTACTTCTAAACAGACCTCAAATCTATGTATTATAATTCTCTCCTTCTTCAATGCTTCTACGATGGCCACCATTAACTCTCACCCGGACCACTGCAAATGACTTTTTACTGGTCTCCCCATTCCCACTCTTGCCCTCTTACAATGCTTTTCCACATGGGAGTTAGATCATTCTATTTTCCTGCGTAACACCATCCAACAATTTCCTATTACATTGAGTATAAAATCCAAATTTTTATCAAAGCCTGGAAATCTCCTTATGATCTGACTTCACCTACCTCCCCTCTTCCTCTCTTACGTTTTGCCCCTCATTCACCATATTCCAACCACGCTTGCCTTTTTTCTGTTCCCACGATGTAGTGCAGCGCTCTTGCCCATGTTGCTCCCTCTACTCCCCAATCATTGTAAGCCTATCTCTTTCTTGTCACTTAGTTCCTAGTTAAAACCTCTCAGTAGCTTTCCCTTGACCACTCAATTTAAATCAGTTCCTCTTCCTGTTTTCTTTTCTTTCACAACACATAATTCCTTGATATCTCACCATGTGCCTGCCTGCTTGTTGACTATCTTTGATCACCACAAGGTACATGATGTAAGAGCAAAGATACTCTTGGCCACTTTCGTTTGGTATTTAAAAGACAAACAATAAATATAATAAATACTTGTTAAATGAAAGAAATGAATTCATTCTCTCCTGAAGGCATGAACCATAAAATATCTAAATAGATTTCTAAAATACATTTTGCAGAGGTCACTCGAACACCAGCTAGAAGACAAGGTCTTTACAATTCCTATGGCTGTCAACCTGTCATCTCTCCAGAGCTCAGTCACAATGCACTACCTACAACTGGTAGATAATGCCACCCAATGTACCTGGCTATGATTTGTCACTCAGGAGATAACAGGTGGCAGACACTTTTAGAAGGTACTTTAGAATGAGATGGGAGTTAGAAAGCAGCTTAAATTTTTTTCTTTCAATAAATAATAATGTTTAATAATATTTTCCAATTTTGAAAGTACATACCCCTTTGTATGAATTTTAGAAAAACATAAATATACAAGTAAAAACCAAAAATCATTTATAATTCTACCTCCCCAAAATAAGAATTATATTTTTGGGAATACTTATCTTTATATGCATACTTCATAATTTATTAGATTTAACAGTACCAGTAAAGTTGTATAGTATGTTCACAGGTATTCATTTTATTATGCTTTGTACCATATATACACATTACATGCAGTCACACACCCCATGACAAGTTCTCACCTCCATCAAAAACAGACCACATACGCAACTAAGTTCCCATAATATTATGATGGATCTAAAAATTTTCTATCGCCTAGTGACATCATAGCTGTCATGTAATGTCCATAGAGCAATGCATTACTTACATGCTTGTGGTGATGCTGGTGTAAGCAAATCTGATGTGCTGCCAGTCACATAAAAGTAGCACATACAATTACGTACAGCACATAAAACTTGGTAAGGATAGCAAGTGATTATGTACTGGTTTATGTATTTATTACACTATACTTTTTTGGAATGGGGGGAGGGTCTCACCCTATTACCTAGGCTGGAGTGCAGTGACCTGATCATAGCTCACTGCAGCCTTGAACTCCTGGGTCTCCCTGTGTTGCCCAGGCTGGTCTCAAAGTACTGGCCTCAAGCGATCTATGATCCTCTCACCTTGGCATCCCAAAGTGGTAGGACCACAGGCGTGAGCACTGCGCCTGGCCTATACTATACTTTTTACCATTATTTTAGTGTGTTCCTATTTATTTAAAAAAAAAAAAGTTAACAGTAAAACAGCCTCAGGCAGGTCCTTCAGGAGGTATTCCAGAAGACACTGTTATCGTAAGAGATGACAGCTCCATGCCTGAAGACCTACCAGTGAGAAAAGACGGGAAAGTGAAACACAGTGATAGTAATGATACTAACCCTATACAGGCCTAGGTTAAGGTGTACCTCTGTGTCTTAGTTTTTAACAAATAAGCTTAAAAGGTGAAAAATAAAATTAAAAAATTTTTAGATAGAAAAAAGCTTGCAGAATAAGGATATAAAGAAAATATTTTTGTATAGTTATATATTTGTGTTTTAAGCTAAGACAAAAGAGTCAAAAGTTTAAAAAATCTTTAAAGTTTCTAAAGTAAAAAGGCTAAGGTTAATTTATTATTGAAGAAAGAAAAAATTTTTTATAAATTTAGCATACCCTAAGTGTACAGTGTTTATAAAGTCTACATTAGTGTAATGTCCTAGGCCTTCACATTTACTCACCATTCACTCACTCAGTCCTGCAAGCCCTATTCATGGTCAGTGCACTATACAGGTGCACCATTTTTTATCTTTTATACAGTATTTTTACTGTGCCTTTTCTATGTTTAGATACACAAATACTCACCTTTGTGTTACAATTGCCTATAGTATCCAGTACAGTGACAAGCTGTACAAGTTTGTAGCCTAGGAGCAATATGCTACATTTATAGCCTAAATGTGCAGTGGGCTATACCATCTAGTTTGTGTAAGTACACTTTATGATGTTCAACATTGTTTGCACAATAACAAAATCCCTCATATTTCTCACAATATGTCCCATCATTGAGCACCATGTGACTCTATTTTCTTTTGTATATATCAAAAACTTCACAAAGAAATATAAAATGAAAGCATATAAATTTCATTTTTTCATTTTACATTAACATTTAATATTTCTCCTATCATTAAATATTCTTCAAAAACATTTTTGTTTTTCTGTAATGATCCATTACATACTAACACCATAATTTATTTAGTCACACTCTTACTTTTGGATGTATCATCTTTTGTCCCAGGTTTTTTCTATTATAAATATTGCAATAATGAGCATTTTGGTACTTAAATCTTTGATCATAAATCTAAGTCTGAATGACTTTCTTTAAAACTGATTCTGGAAAGGAGAATTTATTAGATGAAAAGTATGATTTTGGTAAGTATTATGAAATTACTTTCCAGATAAGTTCTATATACTTTTTTCAATACACCCTTACCAACATTGAGTATTTTTACTCTGTTATCATTGCTTGATGGGAGAAAGGGTTATCTCAGTAAATATGTTTTCTTCTTAAAAATGTTTTTCAATTTTGAAGGAAATTAATTTTTTGAAGAAGAATAAATTAGCCTTCAGGCTAATTCATCTTGGGGAATTAAGTAACATTACTAATTTCTGGGAATTCTAGAAACATCTTATTTATAATATTTTCCCAACACACACAAGCTACTATCCCTCCCCACCCAGGGAAACACATACATGGCAGGCCTCCAAAAAACTATTTTAATATAAATATGGAAATAAAAAGCAACCCTGTCACCATATCAACATTTCTCAACAACCACTTGTTACCTCCATCTCCCCGCCCCCCATCAACAGTAAGGAAGAACCTGGGGCACAAAAAAATTTAAAAAGAGTAAAAAGAAAATCAGCACCAGCACATAAATATGCCAAGCCCTTCTAGTCTTATTATCCTTAAACTTCTCTAGATTACACACAGATCATAAAACCAAAAAAAACTAGACTACAAAGAAATTTCCTTCTTAAATGAAGGGAACCAATCTGTAAAAACTGTCACATCTATAAATACCAGTCTGTAAAAACACAATCTGTAAAAATTACTTACATTTCCTAATTCAACCTACTTTAGCAATCCAGAAGCAGGGAAAGGGAAGGAAGGGTAAGACAACAGAGGGAAGGGAAAAACACACCACAATATCTGCTCCACTCTAAAAATCATTCCACTTGCCTTAGAGGTAAGATTAGATGATTAAAGACTAGTAACATCTGCCTGCCACCTCCTACACTTACAGCCACAAAGTCTAACTTCCTAAAACAGCTAGGAAGCAGCAAACAGCTCTACTAAATCATCCCTCTCTGCTCATCCCAAGCAAACAAGAAAAAGGCCAGTTCAAATACATGACTTCCTAGCTGGCAATGACAAAGGAGGCTTTCAATGGTGCAACCAGCCTGTCAGAACAGTTGCACATCATTCTAAATCATTCAAACAATGTCTGCAAAGTTTTCTTTTTAAGGAAATATGACAAAGGAAAAGACAGGAGTTGTAAATAAGGGGAATTAGTTTCTAGAACGTAGCAATATGGTTCCTGCTCACTTTAAAAACTAATTTCAATGTAACAATTTAGATTCTAGGTGGGTTATTATAATTATCAGTATTGGGGCTATTGTAATTACCAGTGTTTTAACATCTTATACTCAAATTCAAGGACGGCAGAGCATAGGCCCCTGATTTTGTGTGTTTTAAGTCCTCACACTAAAAGATACACTGTAGAGACAGTTGTAAAATAAGTCACATCATCATGGCCCTGTATGCATTACTAAAAACTTACTCCAGGCGGAGCGCAGTTGCTCACACCTGTAATCCTAGCATTTTGGGAAGCCGAGGCAGGGGGATCACTTGAGGCCAGGAATTCGAGACCAGCCTGAACAACATGGCAAGACCCTGTCTCTACAAAAAATAGAAAAATTAGCTAGGCATGGTGGCACACGCCTGTAGTCCCAGCTACTTGGGAGGCTGAGGCAGGAGGATCGCCTGAGCCCAGGAATTTGAGGTTGCAGTGAGCTATGATGATGCCACTGCACTCTACCCCGGGCCACAGAGTGAAACCCTGTCTCAAACAACAACAACAACAAAAACACACAAACAAAAACCTTAGTCTGACACCATCTAACAATTATAAACAAGAAGAGGCATGGCCATCAAAATGAACTACTCGAAAGAAGAAGAATAAAAATTAAATATATGAAAGCCCTTGTAAAAAGCATAAAAATACAATGAACTGAATAAAAATGCCAAATAATTTTTCCACATAAGAGAAAGTTAATGAGACTATCGACTCTAACACACCTTGTATATACAGTGGTTGCAGTGAGAGGGAGGGAGAGGAGGGGGACGGAGGAAAGAACAGCTTCAAAACTTTCTGGAAGTGAGAAATCCAAGCCTGCAATCATGTCCAGGTAAATGGTGTTTGGGATTTCAAAAGAGGAAGACCTCATCAGTGAAATCACAGTCCCAGAGGTATCTATCCAGTCAGAGTGTGTGAAATGGCTGAGACAGTAAAGTTCTCATCACCAGGCAGAGACACTGAGGTATGGAAAGATGTCAAACAACACTAGTGCTGGATGCTTTGTCAAGGTTATTACACCTAGCAAGTTTTTTTTTTTTTGGGGGGGGGTGACAACTTAAAATACAGATTTAATTTTAAATACAGGTTTAACAGTTATTTCTGGAGAGTGCTCTCACAATTAAAAGAAGCTGCTATTGAAGAAGGCCTTTGAAGATCATCTAGAACGCAATGCAGTAAAAGGCTTGAAAAGTGAGGAAGATCAGAAAGGACATCAAAATGATAGCAACCCTCCTAATGTCACAAAAATGGGTTCTGTAGTTTGGAGTAAATATTCCAGTGATAGCAACATTTACAGATTTTTATTTTATTTTTTATTTTTTTGAGACATAGTCTGGCTCTGTTGCCCTGGCTAGAGTGCCGTGGTGTCAGCCTAGCTCACAGCAACCTCAAACTCCTGGGCTCAAGCGATCCTCCTGCCTCAGCCTCCCGAGTAGCTGGGACTACAGGCATGCGCCACCATGCCCGGCTAATTTTTTCTATATATATATTTTTAGTTGTCCAGATCATTTCTTTCTATTTTTTTAGTAGAGACGGGGGTCTCACGCTTGCTCAGGCTGGTCTCAAACTCCTGACCTTGAGCGATCCACCCGCCTCGGCCTCCCAGGGTGCTAGGATTACAGGCGTGAGCCACCACGCCCGGCCTCATTTACAGATTTTTAAAGTGTTCTATCTCAATGCCGAAGTTGAAAAAGAAAGCGAACATGATACCCTCCAAAAAACCACAGTCAATAACTTTTAAAGTAGTTTTGGTAAATATTAATGATATGTCTGTGAAGAAATGGAGAACTTCAATAAATTTGTTCGTAAGTGTGAAGAAAGTAATATTTTAAAATTTAGGGTAAAATGGGTGAACAAATATATGAGATTTCTCTTTTACAACTGTATGTGAATCTATAATTATCTTGAAGTTTTTAAAGATTTTAAAACTATGCGTGTGCAATTAATAAATATTTTAATTAGACATGTAATTATTTCATCTATACCCTCTAAAAGTTTCTGTATTCAAGTTCACCAAAACATTTTCCTTTTTCTTATTGAGAAAAAGAAGGGGTACTAATATATCTGGGTCTCTTCATATGCAAATATATATTACACTTTAGGAAATTCAAATCCTATATAGAGTAAAAACAATGCTCAGAATTCACTGTTGTAGTAGAGAAAATAGGAAAAAAGATTAAGTTCACCACTGTCCTGCTACCTAAAGAAATCATATACAAGCTGATAACTTATTAAATATTTGGTTTAATCTATTCCCAACCATCTTATAAATTTTTTTAGAATTCTCTATCAGGGTGGGAAAAAAGAAAAAAACAAAGAATTCTCTATCAATCCAGGGCACTTTCTGGAGTGATAAAAATGCTCTATATCTTGATCTGGGTGATAATTACAAGGGTGTATACATTTGTCAAAATTAAGTTAAACATATAAGATTGTGCATTTTACCTTATATAAGTTACAGCTGAATCAAGTACTTCTGTTATAAAAAATAAATTGAAAATATTCTACACTACATTAAGTAGTCCTACTGGTCTATCACTAAGGCATTCTTCACACTGCTATGAAAACAACATACAAAAGACTTCCCAACCACCTAGTATGAGAATGAAAACCTGATAATTAAATAGAGAACAAAAAATTTAAGAGAGATAACAATGAGGTATTCCCTGACATTATTTTTCTCCTGGCTAGCCCTGCTGCTCCTGAGAACGGGTGGGGTTGGGGGACTACTACATTTATGGAGGTCATAGTGCTTGTTCCCAAATAGTGGTCAACATAATTAAATAGCTATGAAACTTTTGCAATGGGCTGATAATTATATTAAAGAATCACTTCTTCTAAAGCAAAATACTGAGCTCAGCATTTTCCATCATCTTTAAGACCATTATTACATAAAAACTGTTCAAGAATTACATATGCACCTGTCCTACCCAAGTGGCAAATATTTCTGTTTCATCCTGACAAAATGTGCATTTACCACTCTCATTGTTAAGATAATTCAGGATTGCAGAGAGGCATTCACTTATCCATATTTATGGAAAATTATTAAAATAGATCAAAGGCAGGATAATTTTAATGAAAGATGAAAAGTAATCCTAAAGTATCATTAGGTCTTTTTTGGTCAGAAAATGAGACATAAGCCTGGGCGACGACAGAAGTGGAAGGGGTCAAACATATTAACACCAGGTTGGTTAAACAGGCTAGGAAAGGTAGCTATGTGGCTAAGAAACAAAAGCACAAGGTACTTCCAGCAATTGGAAAATATCCGAGTAAGTTCACATCATTCAGGTAAGATACAAGTACCAATGGAACATCTACTAAATACAATGGAGGAGAAAATATCTAGGAATATATATACATAAAAAATTGAACTGTACAGGTAATGTCATTGACATTTTCAAACAATGTCATTTGTACTTCAACGGCACCTTTTATTTACTCATTCCAAACACTATACCTTGTATCAATTCTCCTAGGACATTCTCAGGGAGTACATGAAACGGTCAGGAGGATACCGTACCTACCCTTGAAGCTAGATGAGGAATGGCTGAAAGGTGACAGCAGAAGAAACTGCTTTCCTTATTCTTTGGTCCAATGCTCATTGACAAATAAGTAAAGTTCAAAGTTCAAAAGATCCATTTCCTATTTTAATCATTCATCACAAATACAAGATGGACTAAAATCTATAAAAGAAAATTCTCCATGTGATCAACCTGACCCGTTATAACCTCCAGTAGAGAGAAACAGAAGAAAACTTGAGCACATTTTTTCTATCTCTGCCTCAACAAGACTTAAAATATTCCTATTCTACAATCATGGAAGATTCTATTGCTTCTTTTTGTATCATATTTCATTGCCTCCCAACCCTTATAATCATAAACTTCTAATGTCTAACTCTCATATCCCTCCCACCGTTGTAAACTCCTTTATAATTTTGTCATCAGTGTAAAAACACAAGCTGCTACAAGGGTAGTGGTAAGAGCAGTGACCTGGGAGGAAAGAGTTTGGCCCAAATGCATGACCCTGTTTCTGGCTTTTTTACCCATTAAAATAAAGTGAGTTACTTAGACCAGTGACCACTGACATTCTATGAATCTATGATCACACAATGATATACAGTAGTCCCCTCTTATCAGAGAGGGATACATTCTGAGATTCCCCAAGTGGATGCCTGAAACCACAGATGGTACCGAACCCTACATATACTATGTTTTTTCCTATATATAAAATTTTCTTAATTTAATTTATAAATTAGGCACAGTAAAAGATTAACAATAACTAATAGAACAGTTATAATAATATGTTAGCATCACTACTCTTGCACTTTGGGGTCATTATTAAGTAAAATAAGGCTTACTTGATCACAGCACTGAGATACCAACACAGTCTACTTGACAGCTAAGTGACTAACAGGCCGGTAGCAAATATGGAGTGTGGATATGCTGGACAAGGGGATGATTCATGACACAGGCACAAGAGAATAGGATGGCATGAGATTTCGTCACACTACTCAGAACAGTGTGAATTTAAAACATACAAATTTTTACTTTGGGAGTTTCTATTTAGCATTTTCAGACTGTGGTTCACTGTCGGTAACTGACACTACAGGGTGTGAAACCATGGGTAAGTGGGGGACGACTGTAATCACATATAGGCAGGCATATCTCGTTTTATAGCACTTTGATTTATTGCACTTTGCAGATATTGCATTTTTTACAGATTGAAGGTTTGTGTCAATTCTGCATAGAATAAGTCTACCGGCGCCATTTTTCCAAGAGCATGTGCTCACTTTGTGTCCCTGTGTCACATTTTGTTTGTTCTCACAATATTTCAAACTTTTTCATTATGTCTGTTACGGTGATGTGTGATCTTTGATCTTACTATTGTCGTTGTTTTGGGGCACCACAAATTACACCCATATAAGACAGGAAACTTAGTCCATAAATATTGTGTGTGTTCTGACTGCTCACTCTGCCAACAGGCTGTTCCCTAGCTATCACCCTCTCCTTTAACCTCCCTATTCCATGAGACACAACAACACTAAAATTAGGCCAGTTATGCTGCAATGGCCTCTAAGTGGAAGGAAGAGTCATATGTCTCTCACTTTAAATCAATAGCTAGAAATAATTAAGCTTGGTGAGGAAGGCATGTTGAAAGCTGAGACAGGCGGAAAACTAGGCCTCTTGCACCAAACAGTTAACCAAGTTTTGAATGCAAAGAAAAAGTTCTTGAAGGAAATTAAAAGTGCTACTCCAGTGAACACACAAATGTTAAGAAAGCCAAACAGCCTTACTGCTAATGCGGACAAAGTTTGAGTGGTCTGGATTGAAGATCAAACAGCCACAACATTCTGCCAAAGCCTAATCCAGAGCAAGGCCCCAACTCTCTTCAGTTCTATGAAGGGTAAGAGAAATGAAGAAGCTGCAAAAGAAAAGTTTGATGCTAGCAGAGATTGGTTCATGCGATTTAAGGAAAGAAGCCATCTCCAAAATATAAAAGTACAAACTGAAGCAGCAAGTGCTGATGGAGAAGGTGCAGCAAATTATCTAGAAGATCCAGTTCAAGATCTAGCTACACTAAATAATAGATTTTCAATGTATCCAAAGCAAACTTATATTGGAAGAAGATGCCATCAAGGACTTTCATAGCTAGGGGGAAGAAGTCAATGCCTAGCTTGAGAGATTCAAAGGACAGGCTGACTCTCTTGTTAGGAGGTAATGCAGCTGGTAACTTTAAGTTACCATTTTGAGGCTGGGTGTGGTGGCTCACGCCTGTAATCCTAGCACTCTGGGAGGCTGAGGTGGGAGGATTGCTTGAGCTCAGGAGTTCGAGACCAGCCTGAGCAAGAGTGAGACCCTGTCTCTACTATAAATACAAAGAAATTAGCTAAACAACTAAAAATAGAAAAAATTAGCTGGGCACAGTGGCGCATGCCTGTAGTCCCAGCTACCCAGGAGGCTGAGGCAGGAGGATCACTTGAGCCCAGGAGTGAGAGGTTGCTGTGAGCTAGGCTGATGCCATGGCACTCTAGCCCGGGCAACGGAGTGAGACTCTGTCTCAAAAAAAAAAAAAAAAAGTTACCATTTTGAAAATCCTAGAGCCCTTTAAGAATCATGCTAAATCTACTCTGCCTGAGCTCTATAATGTACAACAACAAAGCCTGGATGACAGCACATCTGTTTACAGCTTGGTTTACTGGGTATTTTAAGCTCACTGTTGAGACCTACTGCTGAGGAAAAGCAAGATTCCTTTCAAAATATTATTGCTCACTAACAATGCACCTGGTCACCAAAGAGCTCTGACGGTGATATACAAGGAGATGAATGTTGTTTTTGTGCCTACTAACACAACAATCATTCTGCAGCCCATGAATCAAGAAGTAATTTCAACTTTCATGTCTTATTATTTAAGAACAGATTTCATAAGCCTATAGCTGCCACAGATAGTGACTCTTGTGATGGATCTGGGCAAAGTCTTCAGGAAAGAATTTACCATTCCAGATGCCATCAAGAACATTTGTGAAGGCCGGGCGCGGTGGCTCAAGCCTGTAATCCTAGCACTCTGGGAGGCCGAGGTGGGCGGATCATTCTGAGCTCAGGAGTTCGAGACCAGCCTGAGCAAGAGCGAGACCCCATCTCTACCAAAAATAGAAAGAAAATTAATTGGACAGCTAAAAATATATAGAGAAAAAAAAAAAATTAGCCGGGCATGGTGGCACATGCCTGTAGTCCCAGCCAGTCGGGAGGCTGAGACAGTAGGATTGCTCGAGCCCAGGAGTTCGAGGT